>JAODUE010064894.1:0-12994 GCA_027564755.1 Amblyopsis hoosieri | reverse complement strand
CGGGGCCCCCCGGCCGCCGCCCCCGCCCCCCCCCCCCCCCCCCCCCCCCCCCCCCCCCCCCCCCCCCCCCCCCCCCCCCCCCCCCCCCCGGTATAGCCAGGCTGAATGTCTAAACCCAGTGAGGTCATCAGGACCGTTTTTTATTACCCCTATTGAAACTATGAGAGGGAGTCCGTCAAGAGCAGGAGTGTTTACCACTAATACGTCCACTCCGTTTGTGTCCCTAGGACACTTAGAAAAAGGGAGAGCAAAATTAACACAAACCCCAATAGAACCTCCATGGGGAAATTATGACACAAGAGGCCCAGTACCACAGCATACAGGATGTTACAGTGCACCCGATCCCAGAGAGCGTGGAGACTGGGGATCAAAATATTGGGCTTCAGTTATACCAGACAAGAGACCCGAGGAGTCAGATAATGAATTCCTAGAACGACTAGTAGAAAAGGGAGTCCCGGAAGAAGATCTGCATGACAGACAATTTACCGGATGGTTACGGTTAGCCAGAGGGCTTACGATTCCTACAGGAGCCACTGCAGGAGATTTACATGTCGCTAGAGTACGAGACATAGGGGTAGACGCGGCTACTAAACAAATAGAGAGGGCTACTAAAAAGATCCTGGAGGGCCAGTGTACGCTCACGCAGGTCTATAATATGATGAGGGAGCTATCCACTCACGAACAGGAACGTTTCCTACTAGGACTAGGGCTTAAACACCTAGCTGCTGAATGGAAACATTTGAGTGAGGAAACAAAATTAATTAGAATGGATACAGAAGATACTATACGTAACAGCAAGAAGAAGGAGCAAGGGGAAAATAAAAATGCAAATAGAGAAAAACAGGCAGCTCCAGAGAATAGGCGGGCTCAACCACACAGAGAGAGGAATTTTGGAAATAGCCACCCAGGCCACAGGCCCTTTAGAGAAAGGGGGGGGCATGAGCAGACCGCACCAGACAGACAAAGAGAACAGAAGGAATTTAGACCTCCCCAAGAACAGTTTAATCGATCTAACCAGGGAAACGGGAGGGGCCCCCACCAGAGTGGGGCCGAACATCCCCAGGCAGAGCAGCACCAGAGAAACAATGGGTCAAACCCAAAGCGTGTGCCTTGGGAAGAGTGGAAAACGCTCTTTCAGGAGCAGAAAGAAAGCATAATGGCAAAGCGGCAAAACAATTATGCACACAGGGAAGAACAGAAAGAGAGAAATCCCCCGTCGAAATCAAATCAGAATCAGGAAAGGCCTCAAAAGTAATAACTACTATGGAACATTTAAATAGAATAGCCTACCAAAAGGGAAACAACCCAAAAATGTGGTGCAAGCATGAAGGTGAAGAATACTTAATAGACACCGGCGCGGATGTTAGTGTTTTAACAAAAGGAGAACCTACTGGACAGGAAGTGCTCTGTGAATTAGCTAATGGAGAAATTATTAGTATAAAAGAGGTATCTGATGGAATAATACAAGGCGTGCAAGGCCATCGTAACGTTATGGGATTAGTCGATTTACCAAAGGCCTCCACACATGTGAAACAGTTATTGGAGTGCAGAATGTGGTATAAACCAATAGATAATGAGAAATACATTTCAGAGCAACTGGAACTAGCTATAATTGAAGACAAAATTAGAATGGAACAAATAATTCGTGCTGGAGTATTCTCGGAATTTAAAAATGATTGTGGATTCTGTGCAGATTATATGCATACAATATTAGGGGCTATGCCTACTACGGAAAAACAATATCCTAGCAAACCGAAGCGAAAGCAGAAATTGCGAACACGATTAAAGAATTACTAAGGCTAGAATACTGTCTGAAGAATTAAACCCGCCGTGTAACATGCCCATACAAGCAGTAGAAAAACCAGATGGCACGTATAGATTGGTGCATAATCTACAGGAGTTAAATAAAAGGACAAGAAAAGATAACGGACAGTTTATCAACCCGAGTCATACAATTAGGAATATGCATAATGCTAAATATAAAACATGTCTGGACTTAGCTAATGGCTTTTGGTCCATACCGATTTGCGAGCAGAGCAAATTAAAAACATGCTTTACTTTCGGAAGCAGATCATATAAATGGGAACGATTGCCGCAGGGCTATTGCAACGCACCGAATGTATTTCAAAAAGCTATGGAGGATATTCTAGAGGGAATAGATGGACTGAGAATATACATAGATGATGTGTTTTTCAGCCACGACTGCGAAAAACAACATTTAGACACACTAGAATCGGTAATGCAGAGAGTGAAATCTGCAGGCCTTAAAATCGGCCTTAAAAAATGTGAGATTGGACGTGCAGCAGTGACGTATTTAGGGTTTGAAATATCAACTCATGGTCGGACTGTGACCCAAAGCTATCAAAATAAACTGACAGGATTTACTGACCCAAACACCATTAAAGGGTTGGAGAGACTTCTAGGCACCTGTGAATATATTTCAAATCATGTTCCTTTTAACAGCTCTGAGGCAGCACCGCTTCATAGATTAAAGGGGAAGCTTAGGAAAAAGGGTGCCCCAAAAGATATTGAACTGACAGAAGAAGAACAGGCACAAGCGAGAGAGTACAAAGAATATGTATTAAGTAATTTAACTGACCTTAGGTTGAGAACCCCTAATGCCCCATTAGTTGTGTACGTGGACATAAATGGGAGTGGAGGTAATTTGAAAGTTTGCAATAGAGGAGAAGTAAACCCGTGCTTGTATTTATCTAACACATGGTCCTCTATGGAGGAGAGATATCCTATTGCTGAGAAAATTCTAACAATATGTTTTAGATTTTACCCCGCGCTGAGAGAATTTGGCAATCCGTGTAAAATCACATTTATTCCTAATGAAGCAGCAGACATGCTTCGAGCCGCTTCTAAACAGACAGTTGAAGGCTCACGAGCCCTGTCATGTCGATGGGGACGTTGGAACATTATGTTAAATGACCCTAAATTAGAATTTGATGACAAAATGAAAAAAGAAATAAAACCGACGCCGGAGAGACAAGCAGGTGCGCCGCCTGACTTGGTAATATTCACTGACGGGAGCAAACGCTCAGACGACCTAAAAGCAAAATGGGCCTTTTTAATATGCGAAAAAGAGAAAATAATCTACCGCCGTTCAGGTTATGTTGATGGCACAGCACAGACAGCCGAGGCTACAGGAATTTTAGAAGCTCTTTTATGGATGGGAAAGAGAAAATTAAAAAGGGCTAGAATAGTGACAGACAGTTATTATTGTTACAAAGCTGGAATTGAAGATTTGCGTTACTGGGAAGCACGAGACTTTCAAACATGCAAGGGAGCACGGCTGGCACATGTTGAAATATGGACTTTAGTGGCTGACGCAAGGAGAGGCATCTCCCTGTGGTGGGAGCACACGCTAGCACACACAAAAGGAACCTCCTTTGAGAGCAGATTGAATAATGAGGTCGATAAATTAGCACAGGATAGGACAGACAGGGGCTTAAGAACTTTACAGGTAATATGGCCTGACGCATGGATGACAAATGACAAAATAAAAATACCTAGAGAAGAGGGTTACAGAATATTGAAAATTATTAATGAAAAACTAGGTCACGTGGGATACGACAGAACTAAGACATATCTGAGCCAAAATAACATTGAAATGCAAGAAGTCAGAAACACATTTAGGAAGATCAAGACTAACTGTGAAGCTTGCGTGGAAAAAGGCGGGCAGATTAGAGTAAAATGCAACCCTTTGTCGATAACTACCAACGAACCAGGAAAACATTACAGCGCTGATGTGGCAGGGCCTTTTGACGTGACAAAAAATAGAAATAAATATTTTCTGGTTATTAAAGATAACGCAGGGAATTGGGGACGTTGCTTTCCTATGCCTAGGGCAACGGGAATAGGAGTATCAAAATGCTTAAGCATAGCATTTACTGGATTAAAGCCAGAGTCATTAAGAATGGATAATGGGACACATTTTAAGAATAAGAATGTAATGCAATTATTAGAGGAATTAGGGTGTCAGGCTGTTTGGAGTCTCCCATACAAGCCACAGACGACTGGCATAGCAGAAAGGGCCATTAGGTCAGCTAAGGATTGGATCAGAGCAAACCATCCTTTAGACTGGGATGATCCAGTACCATTGTTAAAATTAAATAATTATTTGTCGCTGGACAGATTAAAAACTCCGAGATTAGAAACACCCACTAATGATATCTCAACTCTTTGTTTAGGGGACGAGGTCTGGGTCAATCGTCTACTCCCCCAAAAGCAGGGACAATCAATCCCATCGTATAACGAAGGTGCAGATACAGTACTAGAAATAAAGAGGAATCAGGTGCGCTTAAAGAACAAAGGTCTAGTTCACAAAGATCAATTAATACTGAAAAAATAAAAAATAAAAATAAAAATAGAAAACAAAAAATAGAGAGATGTCCCGAAATAAAAAAGAGGAGGAACTGAAAGTTTATAATACACCTGCAGAATACCTGGCAGAGGCCAGTAATACGCCCCTAATTTGGTCATTAGAAATGAGACTAATATTTTTGCTTTCAGTGTGTGGTGAGGATAATTGTTGGTTAGCTTCTAATTACAAGGTCTATGCTGACAGCAAAAGGTACCCTGTCTTGAAAGACAGGTTTGGTGCAGAATGGTTTAAATACAAAATTGGAAATTGTGCTTTGTGTGATGTCAAAGTGGCAAATGTGATGTGGGCAGGACCTCGGTACCACAGACGAAAACTGCAAATGACAAGGGGTTTTAGCAGGGTGGATGAATTAGAAACAGGCCGGGAGGGGCCAGGCAGGTGCCGAATACATTTGTGTCAAATGTGTATGAACAAACATGGCTGTAGAATAACGATTTGTAGATCAGACCATCCATGTGGACCACGTAATGGCTGCTGTGCTTTTAGTGAGCAAGGAGTAATGTCGTGCACCGACGGGAAGCCTTACGTGGCTTATGGGTCACATCTGTACAAGGGCATTGAGAGGCCTTTCAATGAAATGTTAGAAGGGATGAAAAAGGAATTTAGTAATACTACCTGGGACCCAAAAATTCTAGTTAGAACCACAGGAAAATATGGTCTTACTGGAAGGTTAATTACAGGAGGAAGTGTCTTCCACAAGTGGGTAACAGTGACTAGCATGGCCCATGTTATCTGTAATTTGGACAATGGAAAATTTGAACAGATCACTCAGTGGAATGATCATTTGGACAGCTGTGGGACAACAGCTTGGGACTGGGTAACTAATCTGACGAGCAATAGCATAGAGAAAACTTGCGTCGGATACAAGGAAGTAATCTTTATCAAATTGGTTGATTCAGATGGCCGCACTGTGTATAAGGGCCCCCTCACAATCAGATGGTATATTAATTTGAGCCCAAACAGACCAAGAAGTGGGAGGGACTTTGGTTTAGCTAAAACCATGGCGGTGTCCCTTAGCAGAGGCGATAATTAGAATATGGAGGGGGGTCATTGGTGATAAGATTCTCCCAGGTCATATTATTAGTATATTATTATTTCATATTTTTACCTATAGGTGAGGAGAGGAGGAGAAGCCATGAAAAATGGTGTCCCTACCTAGAGATGAGACATGGGGTTGCAAATTATTGGGGTCAGAACCGGAGCACAAAGACAGGAATAGACACCATCTCAGAAGAGCATTGTTATGTATCAATCCTTGTTCTAAGAAACGCTGTGCAATAACAGCAGTATTAATGATGGTGTTGTTTATCATATTATTTTGTAGTACATATGTTGAACTGTCAGGCATGACTCTTACAGATTGGAATATAATAAGATGGCAGAAAAGGGTGATAGAGAACACACCTATTCACCAATATAAGAGAATTGATTTGGAACTGCCCTGCAGAAGTGATGTGCTGTCACCCGTTAATGGAGAGTGTGTAATTAATGGTGCAGCTGGCCAAAATGAGACAGAATGGCTGGACTGGGGCAGGGCCTGGCTATTAAAATTTCACGTGTGCAAAGAGAACTATAGCTGTGTTATTGACACTGTGGCCCCAATCTGGCAGGAGGAATGTTGTAGAACCTGGGTAAATGTTTTCAATGAAATGACTACTTTGAACTCCACGGAGAGAAAAAAATCGTGGCAGGCAGTAAATTTGGTAATAACACAGGGACGATTAATAGGGTATGGATCTTTAGTTGACAGTGCATGGAACGGGACCGTCTGTGTGAAGCTGTGGGCAGAAGGAAGGACAGGCAATTATTTAGGACAAGCCAGAGATAACATAACTCATTACTGGAGCAACTGCACTATCTCAGAGAAGGGAGTAGTAAGCGACCAGCCAGACGAAGATAGTTCACCTTGGGATGAAACAGTGTACTCCATTCATAGCTTAAACAAAACAATCACAACAATAGGAAGGGAGTATGACCTAACCGAACATAATACAAATGTAATTAGTGCGATGGAGAAAGACTGGATGAAGGGAGACCAAGGACAATATGATAAGGATATCGGGAGTGAGCCACCTGTTCGCTCCAGGAGACACAAGAGGGAAGCAGAGCATCTTATAAGAGGAGACCCGCTCAGATGTAGCTATTGTGGTCTCACGTCTAGACTAAAAGGAATGGAGGAGTATATTACATTAAAACAAGCTGATAATGGCAGAATTCTTGACTCAGAGGAGGAGATTTACTTGGCACTGACTGCCACTAGAACAATTGAGTTGACGGCTAGAGACCCGAGGTGGCTCAGAAATATATTACACAGGAAAGCAGCTGGAGGGAGTGTAAGGGAGATAACGGAATGGTATGTTAGATTAATGAATCAGTTTCATTGGAAGGCCAAATTATGGAGAGAACAATAATATCAGATATGGTGGAACAAGATAGAGACCTGTTACAATCAGACCACAGCATGGCAGGCAATGTGGGTTGAACGAAAATCATCTGACCCAGTAGGGCCTATGAAACCAATACATGATATGCATGAGATTTCTGCTAAATACATGGAACTCAAAAGGCAGATGGCAGTCACTTCAGAAGGTGCAAAAATATTAGGCCGTGCCAAGGGGGCTAGACATTGCAAAGGAAATATTAAGCCTTGTGGTTCTTATATTAAATTCAATAATGAGTCATCTCGCCATGAGGTATGGAATAAAACAGATTTTCTGAAAATAACTACTATTCAGGATATGGTAATTAGAGGTGTATTTAAAATAACGGGAGAAAGTAGGCCGCATGTAGGGTTAGACCCGCGTCTATGGACAAAATTGACTCAATGCCTAATAGATAACACAAAGTCCGATGATAAACATGGACTGTTTTATGCTATGCAGATTGCAGCCCTTACAGAACCAGCTAGACCAAACACAGGTGTGGATTGGGGAGGTGTAGATAATCTAACGTTGGTAGAAGGAAGTCCCCTGAAGCCAGTCAGAATACATATACCATACTTCACAGTAGAGAATAAAACAAAAGGAGTCGTTTATAAGATGGCGGCTGTGGGATTCATGCGGGATCCACATGAAAAGGCAGAGCAGACAATGTCCTGGGAGGCAAACGCAGCTGCAACCACGTATAGGCCCACAAGATATTATTCATCCTTGGATACGAAACAGGTAGAATTGTTTGGACCAGGCAGCTGGTGGCGTCACACCTATTGGAATGAACCAAAGTATAAATGCATATCAAGATATGGATCAAGCTGTGTGCTGAACCCGAGACCAGACAAACGGGCAGAATATGCTAAAATGGGCAGAGATTGGATTAGAAAATGGATAATTTTTAAAGTGGCAACCAAAACAGGTGTTAGGCATCAACAATGGGGCCTTGAAGCTTGGTCAGTTATGGACTATCCAGTGAGGACTGTCTGGTATATGATAAGAAAATCTAAACCTACAGGAAGGTACCCTAGCGGACGGCAAGCCGGGCAAGAATATGTGACACATCCAGTCATGTGGCACAGCGAACAAGACAGGATACCAGGGAGAATTGAAGTATATGAAAATGGATTAGGATTTCGAACAGAACGCATTTCAGGGAAATGTAGAAGAATTCCAGGAGACTAGGTACGGGAATATGTTGTTATGCAGGCAGACACTTTCCCTTTACTGAGCCCAGATTTACTGTTGTGGGGCAGCATTAATTTCAGAAAATCATTGTGTGGCATGATAGGAACATGTATGGATGACAGAGAGAACAGGTCAGAATATAGCAGATTTATAGAATCAGATACAGAGGACCTATTGAAAGGCTTTCAATTCGGTGTGTTAAACCTCACTAAAGGAACAGACCCAAGTTATTGTATGGCCACTGTTAGTGGACAAACAAAATTAAGAACGGTGAACAATTTATCATGGAAGGATACAATAATGGCAGGTAGCATTATTACAGCAGTAACCATAGGGGCCACGGCTACGACTGTAGGAAATACAATTAAAAATGCAGCTATTGGAGCGTGGGCTTGGTTGGAGACACTTTTAATATGGATAAAGAAAATAGTCATAGGGCTGTTGATCTTTGGGCTAGCAGTGGTAATGCTAACAATTACGATTAAATGTTGTCAACTAGGGAAGATACTGATGAACAAAAGGGCAGGTGCCTATAGTCAGGTAGACGAGCAGGATGTAGAAATAAGAAATATCTACAAACAACCTAAGGCTAAAAAACTCAAAAGGAGTATGAAAGATGCAAAATGGAGAAGAGCAGGCCTAAACCTGGGTTATAAAAGGGTCAAACTTGCTTTGAAAACCACAAAAGCAAGGAGGTCAGAGGAGGAGACTGAGATAGCACTAGGTTAGATAATTCAGTGTAGGGAGACTTTGTTTTCTGAGACTCGCAGGAACCAGGACGTGACTGACAGACGAGGCAGGTGTGACCAAGGTCAACCGATTACAAAAGACAAGACACAATCAACAGAGAGAGGCAGGAGGCGGTGCCGGAGAGGCAGGACTTTATAATCAGGATGGTGAGTATTAGGTAAGTGTCTATTCTGACAGTTTGGCAGAGAAGAAGCATCAACTGACATTTTAAGACAGATCATATAGACAATACGAGTTATAGTGACTAGTATCAGACTTTTGAGTGAAGAAGAGAAAAAGGTGAAAACCAGAGATGGCAAACAACTCCAGCTTCGATAATAGCATGGGACAAGGGATTAATTCAACAGCAGAGGGCGCTGACACGACATATCCCATTGACCAATCAGAGGTAATTTTGAAATTAATGCTTTTTTGGATAGCATGGGGAATAATACTAGTATATCTGATTTCAGAGTTGATTATGAAGGAATTAGGAAAAAATGCTGTACAAATATTAATACAGGCTTCATCAATAGTGATATTGATAGTTGAATGCGGAATTAACCTGGGGCTGGGGAGACAGCAATGGCCCTACATGTCTTTCATCTTTTTGGTGTTACTGAACAGATACCAGTGGATGTGGGGATGGAAATTTATAATGGGATTCATGTATCTTGTAGGATGGATCATACAGGCATTGCAGTACTTTATTGTGAACTGCTGGTTTATAAATCATGGATTGAGCCCATTAACCTTCATAACGGTAATAGCTTGCCATTTCAGCGCATTAATTCCAATGGTGAGATCTGAATCAGGGGATAAGCTTTACAAATTGTGGATGAAATTATCATTTTTAATAATCTTACAAGGCGTGGTAGATTCATTAGAGGGGCCTGGGTACATTATATTCATTTCATGGCTCTCATATAGTCAAGGAAAATGTAATGGGGAACAGAGTGAGTCAGAGTCACTGGACTGGATTGTAAGAATATATAACTCTTTTGATAGAGATGAGCTAGATAATATTAACGCACGGAATAATGTTGAGACAGAGCGTGAATTAGAGAATGATGGAGGCTCTACAGCACAGAATAGATGCATACTTGAATTACAGAGAGAAGTAATAAATGAAGTGGTTATTGTAACACAGCCTGTAGCCACAGAGAGATTAATATCTAATACCCCTGTTTTTGTACAGGATGAAGGAAAGGCAAGCGGAATCTTACAAGGTCCCGCTTTGCTTTTCTCTTGTTAAAACGCAAATTTTAAAAGACGCACATCTCGCTCTATATTTCAGCTAACAGTACCTTCAACCGGGCACATGGGGGCGATGTGCGGCTACTGTCAGAGGGATGGTGACGTCAGTACTTGTTTTGACAGCGAGGCACTGTCTAGGCCAATTTGTTTTATGTGCGCACAAATCAGGCAACTAAAGTCGCACTATTTATTCCACAATTCTATTGATTACTGGCCTATCAGATTGATACAACATGGAAGTAATGTAAGTTGTTCAGAATACTGGAGGAATGATGGATATAGAGTTTCAATTTTAGTAGACAAAGTAAATGACTTTGGCGCTTTAAAAAGCACTGCATATGTGAGTCGAGACGGATATCTGCCACCTAACCCACAGAGAGAACAGCATACAGCCGAAACGAGTCTAGGAGAACGAAGCGAGGTGCCATCGTCCACAACCGCAACCAGGGCGGGGCCATCGACAAGCGAGGAAAGTCTCGTCGAGACGGGGCGGCAAGCTGCTCTGTTTGTTTGTTCACAGGGGGGAGAGACTCCAGTGACGAGAAAAAGGCCCGCAGAGGGAAACCTATCTACCCCTCCGCTATCACCGAGACCCCAAGCCCCCGTGACGCCACCGACTCTGTCATATACGCCCACTACGATGAGTCCGGAGAGGGAGGAGCTGATGGACGACCTAGACGTGATGGCGTCATCACTACGCGACAGAGGCGCAGAAAGCGAGAGGCGGGGTACTTGCGACATGACTCTACAGCTAGACACGACCAGAGATTTAGACAGGGAACCAGTTTATTCAGAGGAGGACGCGACGCAACATGGGATGGCGTTTCGACGAGCAAAAATAGGTGCCAGGGTATTCATGAGGGAATTATTGAGAGAAAGCTTCGGAGAACAGGGAGCGGAGCAACAGGAGTAGAACGCTTTGACATGCAGGGCTTAAAAGACGAATTAGCTGACATGACTAGAGTGACATCGGATAGCAAGGCATTAGGCCTTTCTTATTTTAGAACTAGCAAAGCGGTACCAAAACCGACTTCAGGACCTGACAGTTCAGGCTTAGATTTAAAAGCTACAGAGAAGTTTATGTTGTCAAGGGGACAGAGAACGCATGTGGATACTGAAGTAACTATTAACACTCCGGAGGGAATAGGAGCCATAGTGCAAAGGCATCCTACTTTTGAAGAATCTGATATATTAGTGAGTCCAACTTACGTAGGCCCAGGAAATACAGAGCGTATAAAGGTATGGGTTGAACAAATGGGAGCTGATTTAGTAATAATTAAAAAGGGCACACCCTTAGTTTGAGTTTTACCTCACGTAGAACGAGCAGTCACTTGAATTGAATTAGCCAATGGGCCTAACCCAGGGCAGTTAGAGAAAGACAACTCTGAAAACAGTGACTGCCTTGAGCTATAACTATCAGTGAATCATAATTATATTAACTTGTGTTTTATAGTTTCTTAGCGGAAAGACTAGGCTGTGAGAAAAAGAAGGTCTAGGACTCTTCTGTTCAGCGCTTCAGGAAACAGGGAAAAGGAGGACTCCAGACTAGAGGTGGTTTTAGCTAAAGCATTATTTTAAGTGTTAGCAGATGAAGGGGGGAATTCACCTGCGGGACGTGGGCACAACAGACAGGGGTAATTATAGAAAAGCCAAACAGACCACAAGGATATGCGGATTACATTGGCCCCTTTAGATACAGGTGCCCCTACCCACAAATTGGACACGTTTGATACTTTTTCTGACATTTCTGATGAGAATGACACTGATCGCAACGCCCACATGCCAGAGAAACGGGCAACAAGAAATGATGAAGCCCTGTCATGGGATGACATGTGGCTTCTTTCAGCCGTTGACGACGACAATTACATTAATGAACCTGACTTTTCTTCAGACCAGGAAGAGGACGACAGTGACGTAGACCTAGGTTCCTTGAGGTTAAATTAAAAAAAAAGTGTGATGGAAATTAACATTTTTGCTTTTTTGTTTATTATCAATTTCCTGTTTCAATGTATCCAGCGTTTATACTTATTGTGTTAGAATCAGGAGTTGATTTTTATAACATTTTCTTAGGTTATATTTTGCCTATGTTGGAAAAAAAAAATACATAGACATTTTAAAGAAGTCTTCATTATACTGAATGTTGATTCATTTATCTGGAAGCAGATTTTGATTTTCTTTTAATACTTCATTGTGTTGAACTTTATAAGAATTTTTTGAAAAAAAAAAAAGAGGGAATAGAAAATTTATATAGATGACATTTTGAAGAATGTTCTATTGATGCTTAATTCATTTATCTGAAAGTGTTTGGCTTTGGATTTTGAATTTTCTTTCCTACTTTATTGATTCGTACTTTTAAAGACACAACTATTGGTAAATAGTCTCTTTGATATATTTTGATTATTAGATTTCATCTGACAGCGTCTGGCTTCAGATTTGATTTTTGATATAATCTTTTCGTTTGAGTTGAACTTTGTATAATCGAAAAAGAAAAAAAAAAGAATTGATTTGCATAAGAGTGTTATGTTTTTCTTTCTTTTAAGTTGAATTTTATGCTATATACCTATAGATGACTGGTTTTTATATTTAGCATGTGAGTTGCTGTTATGGTTGATTTGTTTTTACTCTATTCTGATAATCACGTAGTGTTACATGTTTCTGATTGTTTTTATTAATACATTTTTATTCAGAATACTACTTGGTATCAGATTTTACTGTGTGTTTGCCATTTATATTTTTGGCTTTTTACATCATGAGATTTTGAAACTCACAGTTCTGTTTTATTGCTGCGGCTTTTAAGATGGGGGAAATGCTTTTTAATTGGATCATTACATGGGAGTAATAGGTGACAGGTTGTATTGACAACCATCTTTTGACGTACAGAAGTACTGTTTTTGAACCATGCACGTTTCATTTTCCAAAGGGGGTGTTAGAATACCTGATTCGTGTTGGAAAATGAATTTGCTTTTTTGGAATGAATGACCTAATTTTCAAAAAGACCTTA
>JAODUE010064883.1:0-16271 GCA_027564755.1 Amblyopsis hoosieri | reverse complement strand
TGTACCGAACGGTTCAATACGAATACACGAACCGTTACACCCCTAATATATATATATATATATATATATATATATATTGTCTTCTCAAGCAACAACAAGGCCACATCAGATCCATCGAGGAAATTCCTGTTGAGCTGCAAAGAGAAATTGAAGCTGGCAGAAGAGAACCGTAGCGCAAGTAAGCTTAACCTATCTAGTGTCAGTGTCTATCAATATATGCTCTAACTCCAGTCAACATCCATGGCACTCTGGATCTACAGGTCATTCACCACTGGGTATAGACAGTATTATGGTATTTTTTTAGGTTTTATTTTGATTTAACTAACGTAAACATCATGTCATACACTGGATTACTCAAATTGCACCGGCCTTTAATTTGCCATGGCTCAAATACAGTTATTTGTCCAGTGAAAGATTTTTACTGCATTAGTATATTATTTGTTGTTATCTTATGCTATTTGTTTGTATTTGGCACCAGTTTAAAATGTGTCCTTGTTGTGTTTTTACCATCAGCTCCCCTGGGTGCAGCACCACTTCAACCAACTACATTCTACGGGAGCAGATCTGTGACTAAAGACTACAGCCAGAACCACTCATTGCTGGACAGGTCAGACTTGTTGGGCCTTAAGCCGAACTAAAATGTACATGCATTGCAGTGCATTGATCCAGTTATGGCCGCCGCCGCCGCCAGTATTGCCATGGTAATACTACTTCTCAAATCAGCATAGCCTGGCAATACTTCTTTGTCGTAGACATATTATGCTTATTTTATTTAGAAGAATTGAGTAACCTGTAATAACATCCTATTTTCTGAAGTTAAGAATTTGATTGCTTCTGCTGCGATTTATTAAAAAACTCGACTACTTATCAAGTATGACACTTTGCACCACTGTTGTCGAGTGCATAACAGTGCTTGGTTACGGTTATTTCCCGAAGCGTTCAATCAATCAAGTTTTTGCATGTCAATATGGTGTTTTCACCAACATCAATGAGATATAACAATATTTGCAATGATCATTTAGAAATATCAGGAGTAGACATAAATGACTACAATATGCTTCTGTAGGCTAGGCTACTACTTTTGAGAGCTGCAGAGTAGTAGTACATTCACAAAATTTAGTCAGCGGAGTAAATCGTGGTGGAGTAAATAGTGGGAAAAGTTCGCTGGTCCCAAAGCACGTACCCAGCGTCATATAATAAGATGATTATATCTTATTACATGGCTCTGCACGTACCCTCCGGTAGTACAGTAAGCCACAGGGCAGCAACCGCACGTGAAGGAACAGAACAGCTAAAACACTGTTCTTACGGGGTAAGTCAATATATTGATTTACTAATTAAAGTTCTATCGCTTATTTATACTCCATTTCATTATCTAATATATTTAACTTGCCAAACTGGGTTCCAAATTACTTTAAAGCACGGGTTGCTATCCTTCTCTTTATAAACTTGCTCTGCCTTTGACTTTTAATTTCGATTTAAATCATGTAGATCCCTCACAATATTTAGAACAGTACTGAAAAAAATGGTGCCAATAAAAATGCACAAATTGTTGCAGAAAATTTCACTAGAATTCAGGAAATTAAGTGTTTGATGCTCAAAATTTCCTGGGGGAGGACCCCCACTCGTCGACCCCTCCCCCGCTCGATGCGATGTTCAAATTAAAGCTATATGCGTTCTGTGGGGCCCATGCCTTCTGTGGAAAACGGCTGATGTAGCCTACCTGTAGGCCTAGGCTATTATTCATAATCGCAATGATAAATTATTTCACATTAATACACACAATAACCACATAGGCCTATGACGAGAACATTAGAGCAATACTACTTTTACACTGGTGGTGGAACCCCTGGATCCATTAATATGTTACACAACATGAAATACCTGGTGTATAGTTTTTCTCCTTTGCATAGCAGTGTGTATCTGTCAATTTAACATTTCCTCAAATGTACTTACTTTCTCCACATCTTAACCTTTGCTGCTGTGTGTTTCTCCTGACTACAGGCCATCCAGTACATCCCAGGCCTCAGCCACCAAGAGAAGCCTTGTGCTGCCCAACCACTCCACCCCCTTTAAGAAGCTGCGCCCGTCTTTGGACTACAGTGGCTGGAATAAACAGAGGCCATCCACCCTAACCCAGCCCCAGCCTCCGCTGCAAGGGTAAGAACATGCCTGTGGGTTTCTGATGAAACAGAGCATGTGCAAACTCTTTTCAAATTAGTTCATGTGGGCTGCCATGTTAGCACACCATTCGGACAACCGCTGTGCACCACAAATGAACAGGCAGAATGTTTGTGAAGTATATTGTGGGCTTTACCCAGCCTGGTTCATAGGAGATTGGTTGGTAAAACAAACTGCTTGATGGGGAGATGGGCTCTATTAACAAGCCACAGCTGATAAGGCAATGCAAACAGTGCTACGGTGTCAATATCACATTCGGAGAGAGATGGAGACAGGCATGAGCAAACATAGATAATGACACAGTCTGTACTGTAGCATCTGAAAAGAGACGTTGAAGCAACATTCTTTCCATTTAAAGATTGTGTAAAGCAGACATACATTTGTGTTTTGAGTTTGTCACACCACAGAAAAGGGTGAGCCTATTTGTATGAATGGGTTTGCTGGACGTGCAGCGTTGTAGCATTCGTCTGTGCCTTTTGTCCAATTCCTCCGCTTCACGCACTGTAGGTTCTCCAACCTTGGCAACACCTGCTACATGAACGCCATCCTGCAGTCTCTGTTCAGCCTTCCACCCTTTTCCAATGACATGCTGAAGCAAGGCATTCCCTGGAAGAAGGTGCCCATCAATGCTCTGCTCAGGTATTGGCCCAACATTCTTGTTCTAAATGAAGAAACCAAGCATTGCTCTCTTCGTTTAACCCTGCTACATGTCCATCATCCCCACAGGCGCTTTGCTCACCTGATGGTGAAGAAGGACGTGGGCTGTCCAGAGACCAAGAAGGACCTTCTGAGGAAGGTGAAAAGTGCCATCTCCTCCACGGCTGAGCGCTTCTCCGGGTACATGCAGAATGTAAGACCTGGGCTCCACTGTCTCTTGGGTGATGGTGGTGCTACTCAAGTCTATCACTCAAGCTAATTAGAATGAGGAAACACAAACGTGTGACCACCTGTATCACTGCTGGTAACTGTGCAATGCCATTAAATAGAAAATTGCCAGAAGGATTTATAGCGTCTGCTCCTGCCGCAGGATGCCCATGAGTTCCTCAGCCAGTGCCTGGACCAGCTGAAGGAGGACGTGGAGAAAATGAACAAGAGCTGGAGGAGCGAAGCGGCAGCTGCTGCTTCCTCTTCCTCCTCCTCATCCGCTCCCAGTGCGGTGTGGGAAGACTGCCAGCAGGGGGCGAGCGTGGCACCGGCTTCCAAGACGGAGCCTGGCGAGGAGCCCGACACCTCCCGCGTCTACACTTGCCCCGTGGCGGTCAACATGGAGTTTGAAGTCCAGCACACCATCACCTGCAAAGGGTGAGGCCGGGGCAGCCGTTGACTGCTGCTGCTGACCTTGTGTCCCGCACAAACGTCTCAGTTTCCTTTCTCATAACACTTGAATCTAGGTGTAATTGTAAACGGTGTCCCTCCTATCTGTGTGTCTGTCACAGCTGTGGTGAAGTGGTGACCAAGCGAGAGCAGTTCAATGATTTGTCCATTGACCTGCCACGCAGGAAGAAAACCCTCCTCCTGCGATCCATTCAGGACTCCCTGGACCTCTTTTTCAGGGTGAGGACTGGTTGGGTGTTTTGTTTTATTCGTGGTTTGCCTCCGTGGTTCCGGTCTGCGCCGTAGACCACCGAGCACGCGCTGGTGAATGAGCGTGAGGTTGTACATGACTGCTACTGAAATGCACCTTTTGTCTTCGCGCAGATGGAGGAGATCGAGTACTCGTGTGAGAAGTGCAGCGGGAAAGCAGCAACAGTGACGCACAAATTCAGCAAGCTACCCAGGTACGCGGTCTACACACAGATCAAACTCTGACCGGAGAGACCGGAGACATCAGGAAACAGTTGGAGCCTGTTGTATTTGATCAAACATCACAGATGTATATTCCTATCAGTCTGTTTTGTTCAATGTATTGATGGACATAATGGTGAAGAGAGAGTTAGGTAGATGGTAACCTGTAGATGTAATGGAATGATCTCTTCTCGTATTGCTATGTTTTGATCTCGTATACATTGTGTCAAAGCTGCCACGGCTTTCCCCTCTCCCCCTCTCACCCAGAGTCCTCATCCTGCACCTGAAGCGTTACAGTTTCAATGCCCAGCTGTCTCTGAACAGCAAGCTGGGGCAGCAGGTGGTCATTCCTCGCTACCTGACCCTGGCGTCTCACTGCACAGAAGCTACACGGCCTCCTCTCAGCCTGGGGTGGACAGCACAGGCCAACACGTAAGGCTAGGCTCGTCCCTGCCTGCCAAACCTCCACACAGAACAGATGTCTGTGTGTGTGTGTGTAAACCGCGCAGGCAGGCTTCTTTAAGTTACTCGTGTTCCCCCCCCCCTTCTCCTGCATGCATTAGAATGCCACTGTATGCTGATTGGCCTGGTAATGACAGGACCCAGTTCAACTAGACTTGTTGCTTCTCACAAAAGCCCCCCAATCACGGTCTAGTGTATTTCGGCTTTAACACTTTCACACACCTTTACCACAGAATTTAAATTATTATTTATTAATTTGTTTTTGTGGGCATCATACTTTTTACATACTAAAATTGAACTTCCCACACACATTGTCATTGCCATTTCTTTTTTGTCATTTGTTGTGAATAGTGTGTAGTAATGTGGCTTGTTTATGTAAAGACTTTCAATAGAGCTGGACAACTTCTATACCGGGATGTCTTAGCTTTGTCTCAGAGATCACAAAGCCATGTAGCCAGCCACGGTAAACACGGCTCCTAAAATGTCTGCTTTGGTCACAAAGGTCCAGAACCCTGAAGACCTCCCAGTCTGTCAACTCCTCCACGGCTCCTCCTATCAGGTGTGTCTGCGTAATAGGGATCACAGTGGTACTCCTTTCAGGATTTTCAGTATAATACATAGACGTGACTATCAGGATCCAGACTGTGGAGTTTCTGCACGCAGGAGGGTGGCCGGCGGCAAGGCAGCCGCCTCCAGCTGCAGCTCCAACCTGCTAGACTCGGACAGCGAGGAGGAGCTCAGCCGGAGGGTGAACGTGAGCCGCAAGCGCATCGTCAGTGACTGCCTTCCCGACGAGGAGGAGCGGCCGGAAGAGGTGGGCGGAGCCTCTGTGATATTAATAATCACCTTTTTAACCAATAGGTGATGTTGATAGGTGGGTTGAGATGTACCACGGGTAGCTTTTAGAAGCAACACGTGGACCTTGTATCAAATCTGGTCTGTTTAATGTGGCATTTGATATTTTAACAAAACGCCCTTGAACCGCCCAATTGTTAGATTTGCTTTCACTTTCTAAATAGTTAAATTAGTTTTTATAGCATTTAACGTTCAGATTGTCTCCAGCGGGGGGCAGCGATGGACCCAGACTTCAACAGCATTAACGATGAAGATGTGTTGGCCGTCGTACTGGAGATGAGCCGCCAGGAGGCCAGGGTGTCAGCCCCGCCCACCATGGAGGACGAGTCAACCAGCAGCCCCGACACGGGCTTTGGGGAAGGCGACGCCCATGACCTGGCCTATCACGCAGATCTGCTGGAAACTGACACCAAACCGCCTGCAGGTATTTCTCCATGGCAACTTGAGGAATGAACAGAATGAGATCTCCATAGACGGTTGGCTATATAGTACGTTTACAAGCAGCATGTACACAAACCTTTTCTTTAGCCAGGCTCGGCCTCATTAGTACCACAACAGTGAATTTGTGAAGACGTAAAATGTCCTGTAAAATGGACGCAGTAAAACACACCTAAACCTAAAACCCTAACACATTTAATTCCATGTGTTTGCAGATGTGCTGGACTCCCTGGACCTCACCATGGATGAGAACAAGGAGAACCAGACTCCAGATGGGGCCCAGCAGCAGGGTGAACTGGACTGGGTCCAGCAGTACAGTCTGGACCAGGAGCGGGAGGAGCAAGAACTCCAGCAGGCTTTGGCCCAGAGCCTTCAGGAACATGTAGGGTCCTCAGGATTCTGTCTTGTCACACGAACCTAACCCTCTTTAATGCATATGTAAGATGTTCACATCAATAGGGCTGCTGGCTGTTTGATAGTAAAATACAGAGTTGTATGGATGCTCAATGGCATTTTTATTTTATTTATTGAAAACCATAAGTTGGGCATACACTGTCTAATGACTAATAATAAGCCTACTGTTATGTGTGGTTGACGTTATGCAGAAACAAACCATCTTTGCAAGGGTTGTGTGTTGGAGGGGTCATACGGTGATTAAAACTAATTAAAATGTTAGTTCATCTTTGCTTCCCAGTGATCCTCAACGTCACATTGTGTCATGTGTCCCCACACAGGAGGCCCAGGAGATGAGGGAGGATGACGACTTGAAGAGAGCCACAGAGCTCAGTCTGCAAGGTACGGAGTCTCCACCGTGTTTTCGGATGCGCACGTCGTTGTAGCAGGCGTGTGGTGTGGTGTGGCGGCATACCATTGTGCTTCTTGTTCCCCCACAGAGTTCAACAGCTCTCTGCCGGAGCTGCTGTGTTCAGATGAGGACTCGGGCAACGAGGACATTCTGGACATGGAGTACAGCGATGCAGAGGCTGAAGACCTGAAGAGGAATGCTGAGGTACTCCATTCCCTTTTAGCCAGCTGCCAGATTGTAGAAAGTGTGTCACCGCCTAAAGGCCCCGGGATACAGCCTTTACAGACCACAATGATATAGTTACCATATTGTTTTCTATAACAGCTGTCAGTGCATTGAACATCCTGCCTCTTGTCTACAGAGTGGAGAGCTGGCCAACTCTTTCAGGCTGATCAGTGTTGTCAGTCACATTGGAAGCAGTTCCTCTTCTGGTGAGCGCACGTGTCCGTCTGTCTTTCCATCCGTCTGTCCATCCTAGCATGAACAGATTCTTAGTCCACTCACCGCTATTTTTAACGTGAAACCTTCACGGTCTGGCGTTTAACCCCTTACGTTAACCTTCTGCTCCTGGGAAAACGCAGCAAGAGAGGTTGCTGACCAAGCGCCGAAGTAATTCTTGAAAACACTTCTCTCTCTCCTCACCCAAGGCCACTACATCAGCGACGTGTACGACATGAAGAAGCAGTCGTGGTTGACCTACAATGACCTTGACGTGTCGCGCACACAGGAAGCTGCGGTCCAGCGGGACCGGGACCGCAGCGGCTACATCTTCTTCTACATGCACAAGTGAGTTGTCCCAGGACAGGCAGCATCCAGGCTCTTCTGGCATTCATTCTCACTCACACCTGTGTGCCATCTTGCACAGCGGTTGTCACAAATGCTTATTGGGGGTTGTAAGATAAGGCTGTGTGACACAACAGCAATGTGGTGTTGCCGTTTCAACCAGGGCCGCACTATTCCAATAGTATGAGTGTTCATATGTAAAGCGTTCGCTTGACGTCTCTCTGGAGCACGAATCACAAGTCAGCCGTTTGGATAATGTGTTCGCGTGTGATATTTTGGCACACATGGACATTGTTTGTTTCTTCGCTCCAGTTTTACCGCTGCGAACCCAATTTTAATTGGCATCTTGTGTTTTGTGGGTCCAATTCTATTTGAAACATGATATAGCCAAACCATATAATGAAATGTACAGCTTAGCTTACATGTGTCTCTCCTAATAAGGACATCATTGACTGTTCTCTTGTGTCTGTCAGAGATGTGTTTGATGAGCTGTCTGAGATGGAGAGAACTGGAGTCAGCAACACATCAGAACCAGGAAGGAGTGTCCTACAGCCCCTCTGAAACACACCCACACTGGTAGACGGAGTTATTCTGTCAACATTAGTGTGAATGAACTCAAGTACTACTGATCGCTGTCCATGTCGGGCATCCCCAGACATCTCCCCTCCCCTCCTCTGCTCTTCTAGAAGCCAGGCTATGTCAGTTGGCAGGAGACTGACGAGACTCCATATACAATATATAACTATATATTGGAAATGCAGTACAAAACGGTGTACAAATCTTTTCTTTGCTCAAATTTGGTCCCTGTGTTTTGGGGCCGATTTGTTTTCTTTGCTATGGTTTTACTGAACTTTTGTAAAATACTTTTGTCACGTATCTTTGAACTCTCCCTTAATGCAGAGCTTCACTTCATAGCATCTATTAGACGCCAGATGGTGCTCCTCAGATTGTATGGTCCTCAGACATTTAAGTTCCCATTTAATACATAAAATAAAGTTATATTGGAGTATAAGCTAACCTAGAGCTAGATGGTTGTGTATTCAGCGGGTACATATGGTGCAATATTTATGTTGTGGCACAACTGACAGATCTATTTGTCTTGGTGTTGGAGTGGGAATGGTTTTCTTGTTGCTTTCTATGCTTTACTTTCAAACTGTGTGTCGCCGTCTTATCCATGTTGCAAAGTTTAACAAGCTCAATATTAATATAGCTTGTCTTTTATGAGCTCTTTCTTAGAAGGGCTTCCCTACTGCCTTCCAGCAACAAACGTATATGTATACAGAGCTTTACTTTGAAAGTTGCACAACCACTTTGTTTAGGAAGTACAGTCAGCCCCTACATAACTGCTGTGCAAGTCAGAGGTTTTGCTCTTTAAAGGCCAACAAATTATTTATTTCAGTATAGGGTCTTAAGTTATTGTGGCTGATCAAGCAATATCACAATATATAACCCTCACCTCTTTCCTATGAAACCGTTACACATGACTACTATATAACAAATGTAAAGCAAATGGGATCAAGGCTGGGTATTAAATGGAATTGCTGCATAGGCAAATATTTTAAATCAAATACCCATCATATGTGAAAACATGTAATTATACACTAAATACTGTACTCAACACGATTACTTTCTAAGTAATTAAAATATCCACGCCAGGACAAAAGTTTTCTCATGATGAAATATTTTAAGCATTTGATAACGAGTACTAAAAACCAGCACGATTACTAATGTAGCCTGTTGACTTATAATCCCCAGCCTTGCATGGGCTTTCAGGAAAGGTGCTTTTACGGAGGCTCTTAGTGTATTCTAGAGCAACATAATCAGCCTATGAAAACTTGCGAAATGTAGGTTGTTATACATCCTCCCTGAATACTTCTGTTGAAACAGGCCCCAGGTGTGTATTTGTGAAGCAGCTTTTTTCTATTTGTTCATACAGTATTTTGCTCTTCCTAAAGCAGATTTTAATAAAAGTTTGAAGAGAAAATTTGATTGGTTTTTAATTAAATACATAAAACACTCAAAACAAGGTCACCAGCAGTTTTTCAGAGGTAGGTAAAAGAACCTCACATTTTATAACAGGAAAACAATCGTTGGGGCCATATAACGTTTTCCTTCCTTATGTCTAGGAGTAATGTGTGGTCCAGTCAGTCGGTGTACACTACTCAATATCTTGACTGCATCTCTTTGTTAATGGTTCCAGTTGCCTGCCTGTGAGTCGGTTGTATTCGCTCAGAATGTAGCTTTCCCTCTGATACATCTGGAAACAGATCAAATACATTAACCTGGTACATTTACGTCAATTGACTATAAAATGTCCACGAAGCTACATCATTTAATATAGTTCACCAGCTTTAAGTTCAAAACAACAGCACAAAAAGAGCAAATGATGGGTGGGAATGGTATAGACTGGGTTGAGCCTATAGGTCTAAAACAAGGAGCATGTGTAGTTTGCCCTCGTGAGTTTCATAAAAATGTTATTTAATGCATAAGGGCAGTTCCGGAAACAAATCAGTGTGTTCATTTAAAATAGAACAGTGACATTGCTACCAATTATGCATCATTTCTCTCGCAGACTCACAGTGATGCATACCTCAGCCCATTCCTCCTCTGTCTCGTGCCTGTAGCCCAGCAGGTGACATATACCATGTGCAGTGACAACCTGAGCATGAAAATGCCACAAGTTAAGTCACACATCCTATTACTTAAGGGGGGGGGTTCCATTACCAATTGATATATTTTAAAATCTATCAGCCAGTCTAAAAGTGATGTCTGGCAATATGCTGAAATGTCAGTAACAATATTAAGAATGGACGTGGTTGAATGTCAGACATCATTTGGTACATGATTTAATATGATTAATGGTCTTGCTGTGAATATTTACAGTGAGAACTCCATGCAGATCCAATGATTCTTCCTGGCACTGCTTCACAAGGTACTCCACACCCAAGAAAATATCACCAAGATTCAGCTCATCTCTGTGAAGTGGACAAGGCAGCTTACCAGGTCTCAGATCCTGACAGAAAGAAGTGATATTAAACAGGGAGACAATACTTTATTCAAGTTCAGTTTATTCACCTATGCAAAACATTGATGTCCTGGCTATAGAACTACAATAACTGGCTGTATCACATTAGAGCCTTATATAAAGTACTGGGTGTCACTTGGATTCAGAATAAGGAGAAACTAATTATTTCAAGATGTCTGAAAATAAAATAAGTTAATAGATTAAAACGTATATTGTATCCAGACCAAAACTCACCTCATAAAATGGGAATGAAAGAACATCAGTAGGCATGTTCTTTTTTCTATACGTGCTATTAATTTGTTGCATCCTACGATTACTCACACATATGATCCCTAAATCAAATTTCTGGATGCCAAGTATGTGTCTTAATGTATCCACGTCCCTTCGCAGTCTGGCACGTCGCAGAGGCACCACCTTCTGGAGATTTCGCAGAACTACCCCCATTTCAACTTCAAATTAAATGTGGAAATTTATATTATAACGCATCAGATGATCATCTGATGTATAACATATAAAACATATAAATAATTACAGCTAAATAAATACGCACATGAAAGCGCCAACAGCTAACAGTTGACAGCTAGCTAGCGTTAGCTTACTAGTAACTGCGGTGCATTTCAGCAGTCAAGGTGCAAGGTGACAAGTCCCAGTTCTAGAAGGTAGTTCCTCAGAATTATACTATAATTTAGCTGAGTTAGATATAAATAGTAATACATTTAAAACTGAAATGCATTAAAACTAATTACGATCTATCCATTTTGGACTTTATGGTTGTCGAAATGGAGAAGTGGAAACAAGTACGGTACCGGTAGGTAGTCGGAACCAAAACAAATGGATGGACATACGGTAACCATAGACGGTAACACAGGAATCGGAAATCGTTTACCTGTGTTTTGAGTAACACATCCATGGTTCTTAATAGTATGGTTCTAAGTGTACTGAAAAATAATTGTGACAGGTGAGATATTTTATATGTTATAGAGAAATAATGCAGACTTCTGTTATGTACACGGTCCACATTTTATGCTGATGCTGTTACTCAACAATTGGTCTGTGCTGTTACCGTACCTGGTTACTTACAGTACCGTAGATTGATTCGTTAGCTTCGGCTAAAGTACCGTACAGCACCATAGCGGCTAAGTTTTTTTTTTCTTTTAACATGTCTTTTACAACACGCGCATATTAACATGAGATACGCTTAACGACCTGGTGAAAAAGCAAAATTACAATCATACAATAGACTGAGCAACTGGCGCGGAAATGGTCTTGTGATGTACCGTAAATGTTCTTCAGACGAAATAGCCTAATCTATTGCAGCCATGAATTCAAACAATCTGTTCGGGAGTTCTCAAGGGGGAGCTTTCCAAGCCACAGGAAACACCAACAAACCTGGCTTATTTGAGCTGTTTGGACAGCAGACCACTAACAACCAGCCACAAACTATTTTTCAGTCATCGACATTTGTACAGCCTGCTATGTTAAATCAACCCCCATCGCTCGGAAGTACCGTCTTTGGACAGACCACAGCTTTCGGACAGAGCTCGGTATTTGGACAGACCTCTGCTCAGTCCTCCACACTGTCTAAAATAAACCAGGCGCCTGCTTTTGGACAGAGTGGTGCAGGCTTCAGCAGTGGATCCACACCAGCCTTTGGACAACCCAGTGGCTCAAGTCAAACCTCATTGTTTGGACAAACCCCTGCATTTGGGCAACCTTCTGCATTTGGGCAGCCCTCTGGATTAGTCCAGCAGACTCCAAGTTTTGGACTCTCCACTGGAATGTCTCAAGCTGCTTCAGGCTCCAGTGCTACAATAGGTTCCTCTCAGTCAATAGGCTTTGGACAGTCACCGTTTGGGCAGCAAATGTCCACGGCTCAAAATGTGCCATCCAGCGTGACTCAGAGCACTGGTTTTGGCTCTTCAGACTTCACCTTTAAGCCCATATTTAGTGTGAGCCCTGAGCCAGTAAGCGCTCAAGTTACTATGGGGTCCAGTCAGCCTTTTGGTACTAGCGGGTCTAAGACCAGCTCCAGCACCATGGAGAGTACCAGTAAAACCAGCACCGCCTTCTCCCTCATGTCCGAGTCCAAGAGCGGCCTGCTGGGCTTTAGCTTCTCCCAGCCAACGGCAGCTCCTTCCATCTCAGCCGAGACTGCCAGCAACAGCATCGACCCTCCCGGTGCACTGCAGTTCACCTTCTCCCAACCAGCAGCTCCCTCCAGCTCCAACACCAGCCCGGCTATGGCCCCGCCCACCACCCCATCCTCCTTCAGCTTCTCAGCCAAGGTGCTCCAGCCCCAGACGTCTTTGTTCGGCGGCGCCACTTTCAGTCAAACCTCGGCGTTCGGCGACCCCAAAGTCAAATCGGATCCCAAGACAGGGGAAAGAGGCTCGGACCGCAGCGGTACGGGGGAGGGGAGCGTGTTTGCGCGGCTTGGCAAAGGCACCAAGCGCAAGGATGACCCAGCGTCCATGGGCGTGGTCTCAGACAGCCCCACCAAGGAGGTAGACCTCCTACCTGAAGCCAATGCGGTGAGACAGGCCCCGAAGAGGCCCCTGCTCAGGACCCACGGCCCTGTGGGCCTCTTCAGCAGGGCAGTGAGTGGGCTGCTGAAGCCCTCGGTTAATACGGTGAGGCGGGGGCCGGCCCCGCGGGAGAGCCAACAGCAGCAGGTGTCTCCTTGGGGACATAGAGACATCCAAGCACAGGAAGACCAGCAGGCCTCCTCCACCCCCAGGGCTCAGGCTCCTACCAGAGAGGTGCTGGAGAAAGCCGAGGACTCGGGTGAGGAGTGTCGTCCTATGTTGTCCTAACACGCTCTAACCTAGGCTGAGATTACATTTCCATTTATGGCATTTGTCAGACATTAACCAAAGCGACTTACATGATGTACATTTGCCAATAGTTGGACAGGCCATACAGCAGCAATTGTAAGCATCCAATGTTATGTCAGAATAGTTGCAGCATGTTGTCATCATGTCTACTGCCACGTCAATATATCATTAAATCATCCAACCAGTGGCCTGAATATAAAAGTGCTTAATATTAAATTGCGTAAGAGTAAGTAGAAAGTACATAAGAGAAGAATAGGATTTTTTTTTAGTTTAGTTAGTTTTTTTTTTTGTTGCTTCTTTTAATATGACATTTTTTACTTTGGGTTCTGCTCATACTTTTATATTTGTACAAATTTCACCTAGATGTGTTTTTTTTTTCTGATTTGATTTGTTCCACCAATAAGAATTCCGCTTTAAGTTTGTTGTTCTAGCACTACTAACAGGCTCAGTAGCGTAAATACAGGAAGGGAATCTTGTTATTTATTAATTAACATGCCCAGAGAACCAAGCAGTCACTCAATGCTTTGTGTTTAACGTTAATGCGTGCTAAAGTGCGTATCACCACCTCCCACCACCAGACATGGCAAAAGGCCCAGAACCAGAGCCTGAAAGCCCTGTCTCAGCCAGACGTAGTCAGCGCAACGACAGCTCCGACAGCTTGCCTGGCGTCTCCCCGGGAGACGGCACTGTCCTCCAGTGTAAGAATGTGCCCGTGGGTCTCAACAAGAAGGAAGTCTTGGAGAAGCACTTTAGTCGTTTCGGCAAAGTCCGCAGGATCTTCTGCAGACCCAACAAGAACTTGGCCATCGTGCATTTCCACGACAATGTGAGTGCAATCCACCTCATCCATTCAGATAATGCGGACATTCATTTGTTGTGTGTGTGTGTTTATTCACCTCTACTTGTCTCTCTGTAGGCCTCAGCAGCAAAGGCCAAGAAGAAGGGAAAAGTCCTGCACAGACATGAACTCCTCCTATTTTGGCAGAAGAAGAGAAGTATATATCAACACTGCGTGATCTAAAATCATATTATACTGTTTATGTATTATCTCTTCTCCAGGCTTACACAATGCAATGTTGTAATATGCAAATACTATATAATTAATCAATTAGTGTAATTCATTAAAAACAAATCTTTAAATTAACTATGCATGGTAGTTTGCCACTAGATGGCACACAAAGCACCAGCATCTCAGACCAAAACCGACACAGTGTGTTATTTCCTTATCTGCTCAAGACATCATTATTCCGCTGTGTCTTCATGTAGAAAATGTTGTTGCTACAGTAATGTTTAGCATGTTATGGAACACCTTTTTAAGTGGTAGAATTATACTATTGAGTGAGTTAGGTGGCCCAGCAGCTCAATGCTGCGTTTCCCCGGTGGCCCTGTAGCGTTTGTCCTGTCGCCCCAGACCCAGGAGAGAGAGAGAGGAGAGAGTCCCAGGCAGAGGAGGACTGTTCAGCTCCGCAGGCCACGGCCGTCTCCTCGCCCATCCGAAGAGCTGCGCATAGATCGGCCCCCGCCACGGTCCCCTTCAGCCGCAGGTACCTTCTCATCAGGCGCCACGCTTGCCCCAGACGAGACAGGACAGCGCCTCACGTTGAACGTCGTACTTTGCTATGCATGCTATGCAACAAGACATGCAGCATTGGTAAAATATTAAGAGACCACAGCACCTTTTTAAAAAATATAAAAGTTAAAGATTTCTAGAAAATACAGATATTACACAAAAAAAAAGTATCAATAGTGAAACCAGAGAAATTGCTCCAGTGGTCTCTTAATGTTTTCCGGAGCTGTAGTGTAAATCAACACGAAAGGAGAGGTTCCCTTCTAAATCTTCCCTCCTGTGTGGCAGCTCTCCGATGAAGAGGCCGGCCATAGCCAAGGCCCTCCTGTTTGACAGTGAGCCCCAGCAGGAGAGCAGCGCAGACGCCCAGTGCTCGGAGCGGCCCGTCCTCTCCTCACTACTCCACCTGGTCGGCCACCCGGCCGAGACGGCCGAAGAGAAGTACCGCCTCCTGGAGCAGAGGGACAAGATCCTACGGCAAGGTGAAGCTGTCAATCAAGGCCTGAGATGGTCACAATGTCTCGACATTCAGTCAATGAGTCTTGTGCGTTAACTCAGTTCAGCACATACTATATTTATATAATATATATAAAAATAGTATATTATTTATATAATATAAATATGTATGATTTACTGCACGTATTTATACTGTTTAAATTGTAAACTGATTAAAAAACATAGTTGTTGATTATAACATTCTATAAGTTAAGCTGTATAAGATCTCTGTATAAGCACTCATCTACATTTACGGCATTTGGCAGACATTATCCAAAGCGACTTACATGTAGTACATTTATCATTATCAAAAAATGGGAAGAAGGCGCAGAAAACCACTATGAAAAAGTGACTAAGTGGTAATGCAACTTCAAACGCAGGCACTCAGGCAGATGTTCTAGCCCATACATTAAAGGCATTTTATTTTACTAACTCCGCCTGAGTGCCTTGTTTTTTGAACTTGCATTACCACTTTTTCATAGTGGTTTTCTGTGCCTTCTTCCCGTTTTTGATAATTATTCCTCTGAACAAGAGCACCGGTGGATACAATTACAAGTGAGATACCTGAAGCACTCCTGCTATTACTTTTTTCTTACATTTATCATTAGTTGGACAGGTCAAACACCAGCAATTTTAAGACAACCAATATTATGTCAGAATAGTTAGAGCATGTTGTCATCTTGTCTACTGCCACGTCAATATATCATGAAATCATCCAACCAAGTCCCCAGTGGCTTTAATAATAAAGTGCCTACTACTAAAGTGCTAAGTACATAAGATAATAATATAATTGTTTTTTAAATAGAAGAGTAGGGTAGAGAGAAAAATAAACATTTTAGTAAGAAACTTGAGTAGCATTGAGTACTATGAGATGGGAGATGTAGAGGTGGATCATGAAGAGGTGTGTCTTGAGTCTCTTGCAGAAGACGGGTAATGATTCAGCAGTCCTGACTGTTGCTAGAAGCTCCATCCATCCATCCATCCATCTTCTCCCGCTTATCCGGAGTCGGGTCGCGGGGGCAGCAGCTTCAGCAAGGGACC
>JAODUE010064872.1:0-16271 GCA_027564755.1 Amblyopsis hoosieri | reverse complement strand
AACGGTGCGGTAAAGTGATTGCAATACCGCTCCTGCTGCTCCGATTCTCCGGCCAATCTCCCGCTCCAATGTCCCCTCATTCGCGAACAAGACCCCGAGGTACTTGAACTCCTTCACTTGGGGTAAGAGCTCATTCCATACCCGAAGTAGGCACTCCATCGGTTTCTTGCTGAGAACCATGGCCTCAGATTTTGCTGTGCTAATCCTCATCCCAGCCGCTTCACACTGGGCTGGGAACCGATCCAGTGAGTGCTGGAGGTGACAGACCACATCATCTGTAAAAAGCAGCCATGAGATCCCCAGGCCACCGAACCGCAACCCCTCCCCACCACGACTACACTTTAATATCCTGTCCATGAATATCACAAACAGGATTGGTGATAAAGAGCAGCCCTGGCGGAGACCAACCCCCACCTGAAACGAGTCCGACTTACTGCCGAGAATCCGTACACAGCTCACGCTTTGGGCAGAGGAGGACTTACACACCCATAGGATGGAGAGGGAGGCGCCACGTTGCTTTTTCGGGCTGTGCCCAGCTGGGCTTCGTGGCAAACCCAGCAAGGCCCTCCCTCTGGGCCTGGCTCCAGATGAGGACCCCGGGCTTCCTCCGGGCAGGGTAACTCCTTCTTTTTGTTCTTCTGAACCATCCTTAGTATGGCCCCTCCCCTGAGACCACTTTACTTGGGGAGACCCTACAAGGCTCCAGACAACACGGCCCTCAGGTTCATGGGGGCACCCAAACCTCTCCACCAGGATAAGGTGATGGTTCCCGGAGAGTATCTGGGGAGCTGTCTATCGAAACTGTTTGAAAAGGGCAGGCACTTTCAGAAAACTTAAATCACACCTTATAGCTAACAATACAACACTGATTGGTAAGTTCAGTTGCTACTCTGACACATTCCCTCCACTGATTCCTAGACTTTCTAGACTGATTCTCGCAGTGAAATTAAACTGAAGCTGGCCTCGCGAGACCATATTTTTCTCACGAGGCCATCTTGAGTTTAATTTTGCCTAGGCTAGGTACGCACAGTGGACTAGTCCAAAACGTGTCCAAAATGAGCCAAGGACAGAAGAGTCACCCTGCTTATACAGAAGTATGTTTCTCATGATCAGTAAGCAAGTAAACACTGACCTGTTCACAATTGTTAGCTAGCTGCTTAAACTTAAGAAGTCTTCACCCGAGTGTCCAAAACATGCGGCCTCAGGTCAGATAATACAATCACAAAATCGATCATCAACCTTCGGCCTAGGGTGTTCTGGTACCACGTACACTTATGAGCAGCTTATGTTTGAACCTGGTGTTTGTTATAGACAGTCCATGACTAGCACAGAAGTCTAACAACAAACGCCCGCTCAGGTTTAGGTAAGGGAGGCTGTTCCTCCCAATCACACCTCTCCAGGTGTCTCCATCATTGCCCACGTGCACGTTGAAGTCTCCCAGTAGAACTATGGAGTCCCCTACTGGAGCCCCATACAGGACTCCATTCAGGGTCTCCAAGAAGGCCGCTGATGTAGATCACAGAACTACCAATGCCAGAGATGGAAAAATAGACCTGTTCACAATTGTTAGCTAGCTGCTAAAACTTAAGAAATGGTTGCATAAATCAAAAGATACCTGTTTGAGGAAGATGACAAAGGACAATAGCGTGGAAACCATATACATTTTCTTCACAGATAAATATCCACTCTAACACCCCCCCACTACTCCTCCCATTTCCCGCAGAGGACCTACATCACCCGGGAGATTGTGGCCACGGACGGGGGAAACCGCAGCAGTTCGGTGGAGTTGTCGGTCACCATTACCAACGTGAAGAACCAGCCACCGCAGTGGGAGAAGGACAGCTACAGCGTGGTCATACCGGAGAACACTGTGCGGGACACCCCGATAGTGGTGAGAGGATGCATGCTAGATGAACATGCTAGCACACTAGCATACAAGCCTAAACACACGTAAACACACTAGCATACAGTACGAGCATACAAGCATGCATTAAGTAGTCTTCATACAAGCATAACCTGTCATACAGTGCTACCATATTAGCATGCACGCATACAGTACGTACTAGCATACATGCATGTGGAAACGAGCATACATAAAGCTGTTTTTGTCAATCGTCAATCACACCGATTCTCGCGCCAAGCCTGCATTGCTTATAGGGACATTGGGAGGTTCTATCAAAGGTATATGAGTATGCAATGCTGGAGAAAAATTGTTGATATTTGAACTCATCAAAACGAAAGCACCTCTCCCGTCAGTGTGATAGAGAGCTCCCTCAGAAGCTCCAAAAGTGTATTGGATTATAATCGTTTACCTCACCCCAGGTCTGATAAGTTGAGGACTCAATAGTTTGTAAACTACTTTGCTCACGTTGTACCTGAAATCGTTAACTTTTATTGCTAAGGTTGGCCTTTGTCTGAAACATAAAGCGTGCCAATATGGAAGTGAGAATTGATCGTCCCTTATCTCAACACCTATTTAAAAATGCTTCTGGCTGGCTCTGCCTTGCCTTGCGCTAGTGTGGGTTTCACACGACTCCGGAGAGAGATGCTGCTTTCACGCAGGGCTTGGACTGGTTGTTTTCGAGGCTCCTGACAGTGATTTGGAGGCCAAACGCGGCTTTTGCTCAGGAACTATGCATGTTGTAAGGCAACTAAATATGCAGTTTGAACAAAATAGTAGGCTTTAAAATAAGTCCTTATAGGCAAGTCTGGCCAATCGGTAGCCATCTTGCCTACGCCTCCAATCAGTAATTAGGAAGACTCTATCTAAATGAATGTAAAGAGATCGCCATACTATTTTAATGTAAGTGGTCAGTCTCTTCTATAATGTGCAAAGTGTCACTGCTGTGTGATAATGTAGGGGAATGCATTCACCATACTGTGTGTGATTGCTAAATGAGATGAAAGGCACACACACACACACAAACGTGCACACAACAATGTGCATACAAATACTGTATATTCGCAAACCAGCAGTAAAGGTCAGAGGTCACACTAGTCAGTCTCAGGCATTGTAAACACAATGGACAGCAGCTTTAATTGGCTAATTGAACTTAATGGAGAGCTACAGCAGCCTTCTGTATGTTGTTCATTGGCTTAGGCTTCCACAGGAGAAATAAGTGCACATCATATGCATATTTACACACACATTATTCAAATACACAATGCACATGTGATCCATGCAGTATAGTTTCAGGCGATTGCGCTTCATTATTTCTGGGAAAAAGAACAAATCCAATCTGCTTTTGATTATTCATAGGCATTTCTTTTTTATATTACTAACACATTGAAAATTAATCGACAGCATATCCTCAGGACCTCGCTGAAGCTATTAGACCCACTAATGTATGAGATTAATATTTCACCATAAGGAATGGAATTGATGACATAGTGTGTGTCTGTGTACACGTGCGTCTGTGTGTGTGTATTGAGAGTGAGCTCTCTACAGTTAGTGGAGGTGGCATATCTGTGTGGATTTGACTGTTAAGCATAGATATAATGACTCTCAGTGGGATGTAATAGTTTCACAAGGGAAATGCTTTGTTTCCTTCCCCCTCCATAGCCTAAATGATCTCACAAGCAGTCGGGCTCATTACGTTAGCTCCTCAGCTAACGTAATGAGCTAGGCTCAGTGAAAACGACGGGGTTACCCAAAGGCAAGCAGCTTTACATCCCCGACGACGGCTTGGTTTTAATTGGGGCATGTGCGTGACACTGGTCTCTGCCTTCTCCTTAATGAGTCGGACGGGCCGCAGATTAGAATGTGTGCTGCGTTTCTCTTTGACACCGCGGGATCACGACGGGTTATTGCCACGTCTAACGGCTCCCGACGTTGTGGCTACTAATCTGCGGTGGTATTCATCATCACTGTGGCCTTTGACACAGTTCCTCTCTATGGAATGACGCTTCTCTTGTTAGGATGCACACCTCCGGCGGTTTATAAGGCTGCTCAACTCCAACAACGAAGCTTCTGCTCTTTAAAATATTTGAGCAAACATCTATTTTCTATGTAAAGATGGAGTAATTGTGTCCTGAGCAGAGAATGACATCAAACTCTCTCTCTATTCTTTGTTTTCATATCCCGGCTGGCCCGCAAATAGTCACTAGAAGAATGGTAATGCTATTTTGCTAAAGCTAAAGCAATGGTTCTCAAACTACTGAGCACTATGGAAAAGGGAGAGCGAAACGTTAAATGTATAATTGACTAACTTCAAAAACACATCAATATTTTGTTTAATTTTAATGCCTAAAAATAATGCTTAAAAATAATGGTTAAAAATAATGCTTAAAATGTCCATAAATCGTACATTTCCATACATAATAAAATGTTTATTACAGTTTATACATTACTTTGCCTGTTAATACATTTCTATATATTATACTACTATGTCTGCTATGTTTGAACCACCTCTGGGGATGGTGGGGGTTGCGTTGAGTCTCTGCCACTGGGTAGCGGGCTGAACAATCAAATTATGCACATCAAACAAAAGACCGGCGCACAAGCTGAAGTTATAAGGCCAAAGCTCCGTTTTACCTGTCTACACGTGAACGCCGAGGATGTAGTTTTAAAATATCTTTCCCCTGGCAGGAGTTTTGCTAAACCTTCAGTTTTAGTGATTGGGTCCACCGTTTACATGTGGATGAAAGGCCAAATCGCACAGAAAAAGTTTGTTTACAAAAATAGCAATGTATGTGTGGACATAGTCTAAATGTTTAGATACATTTTTGGTTAATTGCTAAGCCCAATGTTACTTCACACAAGATTTATGATTAGACATGCACAGGGCTGAAAACATGATATTCCTGCAGTTGTGGTCTTGACCGGTCTTAACCGTTCTTGAAGTAAAATCCCGAGACCTCTTGGGCCGAGACCGAGACAAGACGGAGTAAAAATGTGGTTGAGTTAAAGGCGTGACCTTCAAAAAGTTGTCTCGAGACAAAGACCGGTCTGGAGTACTACAACATGCAGTGTGTCCGTGGCTTTCGAGAAATAGCATATTTTAGCCATGCGTACTACTGTTTATACAGTTCTTTGCCTGTTATTAAAATACTATATACTAACTATATAATACAATGGCTGTTCTCCAACCCTCTGGGGGTGTTGGTTGAGGCTCTGCCACCATTATTTCGGAAACATTTCATGACCCCAGCGGATCTGATGCTTACTGTCTCCCCCTCACCCCCCAGACCGTCAAGGCCACCTCCCCGCTGGGGGACCCCCGGGTCACCTACAACCTGGAGGAGGGCATGGTGCCGGAGACCAACATGCCGGTGCGTTTCTACCTGACGCCCAACCGGGAGGACGGCTCCGCCTCCGTGCTGGTGGCTGAGCCGCTGGACCACGAGACCACCCGCCACTTCACCCTCAGGGTGAGGGTGCAGAACGTGGCTGCCGTGCCGCTGGCGGCCTTCACCACTGTCCACGTCAACGTCACCGGTGAGCAAGACCAGATTACCGAAGATTATTATCTTCTTCACCATAAAGTAGGGCTTTTAATTGGGCCTGAAACGCTTGTGAGGGTGGTTTGGGGGGGGGGGGTGTTCTGGCGAGACCAGAGTACCGTATCTTCTCGACCATAAAGTAGAGCGTTTATTGGGCCTGAAACGCTTGTGAGGGTGTTTTGGGGGGGGGGGCTTTCTGACAAGACCAGATTATCGTATCTTCTCGACCATAAAGTAGAGCGTTTATTGGGCCTGAAACGCTTGTGAGGGTGTTTTGGGTGTAACTGACTTGGCCCACATTTCACATGGAAACAAACGACAATGTAAAGGATACGTCGTGTTCAACATTGGTTAACACAACTGTCAACAAGTGTGTTGCAGACATCAGGTTTTAAATTAGTGTATATTTTCACAAAACAATATAATTCACAGGGTAAAACATCACATACTGTGGTATAGTACAGGGTGAATGGAATTTGCAAATCACAAATTCTAGGTCTAATTAGCATTTCCGTACAGTCACAACCTGTTAGGAATTTGGGCTGTACTATGCGTATGAGCACTTAGGTTGTGAAAGGTACACTTAATTAAAAGTGTGGGTGTGTTGACTACTTATGTATGCAGAACACAGATGCCAGAGCGCTTTAACTACAGTATATCTTCTATGCACAGACTGTTTCACAAACACAGTGTTTAACAGATTTGCTAAACACAAACATTAGTTCATGAGTGCAACCACCTAGGAGGACTAGTGCATTTCCTGCTTATTCAGACTGCATCAATACAGAATTTATAGCATAACCAACAACACTGTGTTTAGCAGTGTTTATACCTTTTATTTTTACGTAAATGGGTGTTAGTTATTTACATAATAAAATATTTAGCAACACAATGCTGGCCACCTTTTCAATCATATTTTCTTTCTTTCTTTTTTTTTAAAAGAGAGAGACAATAGCACCAAAACAGAATAACTTCACTTATTTCTAAATCTAATTTCACAAAATTCCTATGTGACATTAAGAGCTTGTCCATTTTTGCATGTGCTCCCTGTATGCCATAAAGCCTAATTTTAAATACAATCTCTTAAACAGTTTTCAATTTCAGTGTGCTTGTATTCGCTCTAATCCCCAATAATCAACATGAATATCGCCACTGTATTGAGTGTTGTTGACCCTGTGTGGGCATCTGCAGGGAAGCAGAGGAAATACCGGGAGAAGGTAAAACCGTCTTTCAGCTAGTTGATCTGAAGCGTTGAGTTCCAGATTATTGGCGGGCATCCCCAGATGTGCGATCATCCAGGAGTCCTGCTGCCAGGATTATCCTGAGAAGTGTGTTCATATGCAGCTCCCCGCTGCCCCACTACTAATGATCCTCATCCCTAGCTAAGAACTGTATGTGATTTCCCTGCTGCTCATCGCTGCCCTGTTGATAGGGTTGCCAGACTTGCCACCTTGAAGGTGGAGAAATAAGGGACACATAAGGCAGATTTTGAGATTCAGGCAACACAATTTCCTGCATTCTGGTGAATTTTTATGCTTTTTATGCATCAATTTCAAAGTCCTCTGCTACACTAATGAATACAGTAATTAATTATTACTGAACAGAAATATAAATGTACATTTGCTGTTGTCTTTGCTCCCATTTCTTCATGAGTTAAGATAGAATAGGCATAGGGTTTATGCACAAAAAAGGTTGGCTATTTAAAATGTGTTAAAAATCTGTAGCCTATACTTCACCTTTGCCTAGCTAATACATCCACCTGACATACATTATTACATAGGTTTACTAATTAGGCCTACACATCTTAAAATGTTATCATTATGCATATTAGTAGTAGCAGGCCTATTAGGCTATTATAATTGTTAGGGGTTTACCCAAGCCTGTACGGTGTAATGGTCCAAACGAACGTAGATTTCAGTCTAAACTGACGTTAACTGCTTGATTTAGTAATGTTTGCAGGTTTTCAAGGGGCTGACAATAAGTTTATGTGCAGTGTCTCTGTAGGCTATTTGCACAGCCTCCTTATTTGACTTGAGCAGGAGGGGTAACGTTATTTCTTGCCAACATTTTTAAAAGCCTGTGCATGGCTCATCTGCGGGTCTTCCGTAACCAGAGCAATGATGACGTTGAGTGACAAAGTCTGACAGAATCACTTCTCCGCTATAGGTCTCATGAAACTATTCCAGTTTTAATAAATCTCAGCTCATTCCAACTTCCAAGCATGTAAAAAACGTAGTGTATGCATTCAAGTAGGTTGTGGACGAAAATACGGGAAAAATTGCGTCCCATTTTGCCTCTGTAAGGACGGTGCATTTCACTGTCCATGCTAACTGTCCATGCTAACTATTCATGCTAACTGTTCTTGCTAACTATTCATGCTAACTGTCCATGCTAACTAACATGCATGCAAATATTTTTTCCATTCCACTGGGCTGGTCTTAATCAGTGAGAATTTGTACTTGTACTTTGACCCTTTCCCCTTGAATGTCCTTTTTACCATTTCCATAACATTTGCCCTCCCCCACTCTTTCTTTCTTTCTTTCTTTCTTTCTTTCTTTCTCTGTCTCTGTTATATGTCTCATATAGAAGAGAAAAAGAGCTCTGTGACAACTCTGGAGTTTGGGGCTGTAATGGGTTTAAGGCTTTAATTCATAGATTAAAACGTTTTTCTCTGAGGAAGGGAAAGGGTGACTGCTTTGGATTTACTGCTTTCGGCCTATAAAGCTATCTCAAGTTAGGCCCTGTAAGTCTACTGTAAAATGTTTATTTTTTTGTCAACCCGTCCTTCTAGCTACTGATCTGCAAAGCTAGCAGCATCTAGCATTCATTATTGCACATGCTAAAGTAACACCTGTCCTTCAAAGCTAACCATGTCTATGTCTTACATTCTTACATTCTTGCTCATGCTAAAGTATTACCTGCACTCTTACTAAGCTAGCAGCATCTAGCATCCATTCTTGCTCATGCTAAAGTCTCGCCTGCCCTCCGACATGTTCCCTGCTCTCTACTAGGTGCAGCTCACGGAGGTGGAGACCTTAGATAGCGCCTGACATGCAGCCCTAACACCTGGCGTGCGTGCCGCTGTGTGAATGCTATTCAGATGCTAAGTGAAATGCAATGAGTGCTCCAGCGTATTGGGAAAGGGAATAAAGTAAACATTGAAGCAGCGCACACCAGAAATAAGGGGGCACTTAGACAGGCTTCTCGCCATCTCAAAGAGCTCATTTGAAGCAGTGAATCTAACGTATTTTGCTATTTGATGGGTCATTTATTTTATATATTTTTTGTATTTCCCTCTCTCCCTTCAGACAGCACATAGCTGTGGCCTGTATTGTGGACTATGAGCTGTGGCCTGTACTGTGGCCTCTACTTTGGCCTATGAGCTGTGGCCTATGAGCTGTGGCCTATGTGTATTTTTGGATGTTGTAATTTTAATTTCTTTTTTATTTTAAAAAATATTTGTTTATTTTGTTTTTTTATTTAAATCCAGGTTAAAAAACACTTCTCTTCTCACGTGCCTATGATTGACAATTTTTACTTAACCATATTGTTTAGCCTTATAACCTCTTATGTTTTTATCCTTATTTTACTTAACCACACTGTTTATCCTATGTTTTATCCTTATATGTATTATATGATATTGAAGTGTATTTGTGACAGGGGTGAAAGACCCGTGAGGGATAAGGCCCTCCAACGAAAGTCACAGGGGTGAAACACCCAAAGGGACAAGGCCCTTTACAGAGGGGGTGGAATACCCAAATGGATAAGGCCCTTTAAAGAGGGGGTGGAATACCCAAAGGGATAAGACCCTTTAAAGAGGTTGGGTGAAATACCCAAAGGGATAAGAACCTTTAAAGAGGTTGGGTGAAATACCCAAAGGGATACACATTCGGTCTATTATAGTTAACCAACCGACTAACCAAAGTGGGTTTCACACATTCTTTGCATAGACCAGAGCTTTCTGACTTAAGTCTACCGTAACTAAAGATAGCCAAACCACCGGTGTCTATCATACTGTAACAACGCATTTAGATCCTTTGTTTCATGTTTGGGAGAGGCTTTGCAGAGGACCCAGAAGCATGGCGGCTAAACTATGTTGCCGTTAAAATGACCTTTTTCCTGTGTGTGTGTGTGCGTGCGTGCGTGCGTGCGCCTTCCCTGCTAGACGTCAACGACAACGTTCCATTCTTCACATCCTCCATCTATGAGGCCTCTGTTACCGAGGGGGCGGAGTCAGGGACCCTGGTATTCCAGGTTTCAGCCAATGATCTGGACTTGGGACTCAACGGCAAGGTGACCAAACACACACACACACACACATACACACACACTACCTGTTAGCTTTCTAAGACGGTGTGCGGAAGGAGCTGATGAGTTACCGTGTTACAGAATGAAAACGACTCATTCTCTTATGTGCACACATCCACATAGTTCTCCTACCGTCCCTAAGACTAACAGAATGTGTTGCTATGTAAATCAAATTGGTTAGACCCTAATTTCGATATCAAAGCATACCTGATCGATTAAAGCAAATAATAAGCTCTTATTTAGTATAGCTAATCTCCCGGTATCACTGTTTGAACTTTAGGGGTGATTTTATACAGATAATTGTGTAGAGATCAGTGCTTAATTTTCGAACCAGGAGGTCCTGGAGCCCAGAGAAGGTGCTGCTACCCGAGGGGGAGGAAATATGTCCTGGAACACACGCTCGCGCGCAAAAAGGAATCAGTGCCTGGAGCACATTGGACGCAATGATCAGTAGCTTTTAAAACAATCAACTAAATAAATCTCACAAAGCCTTATTTATTTACATTTAATAAGAATTCACTATGCACCCAAATGGACTCAGCAGCAGTTCTGTAGATGCATAAAGGGAGAGAGAAAAAACGTTGTGGTAGAGTTTTAGTAGAATATTTATGGAATGTTTACACAAACCGTTCAAAATTCAAATTCAAAGCAAACATGTTCGTCAAGAAGCGTTTGCCACTGTTCTGAACGCACCTCGGTTCTCACGTATAGACAAATGAATTGTAGGATTTATAGACAAATGAATTGTAGGATTTGTTAAAAGTCTGAAATTGAATGCCAAGTCCAGCAAACATAAGACATATTGACATGTCTGCGCATGATCGCGGGACCCGCAGTAGGCTAGCCTATGTTTTTGGACCACACACTCCTGATTTCCCAATGCAGTCCCCCTCTCAAGACCACAGCACAAACGACCACTTGCTTACAGTAGCGGTGGGGCTTACAGCAACAATTTGCCAAAATAATAAAAAACGGGAGACCTATATCAGTACATGTCCTGATTCATTAACCACCATGATCGCCATATTTATCTTCACCGTCATTAACATTACACTGCAGAGAGTGAAACAAAAATTGTGCTGACCTTGACCTGACAAAAACATTTAAAAAAGAAAAAGAGAAGTGGCTATTTATTAGTTTTTGACAGAAAATTAGGTGTCGGATCCAATCAAATAGGTGCCGGTCCGAATTTGAGAGGTGGGGGAGCGCGCTCCAGCGAGACCTGTTTTCATGTAATCAACACCAGGCCACCCCCTTCTTCATAAACCTGTTTGATGCATTTTGAATCACTGACTGAAACAATGTTGACCCAACCAAATGGTTTGAACGGCACACAGCAAATTCAGCTTCACACAAGTTTGTCACTATTTGTTACTGCTGCAACCTAAACTTTCGGATTATGTGAAAAAGCAGTGTTGCTTTAAATTAAATGAACCTGGGCTGTAGGAACCACTGTATTCTTTTTGGATATGTGCTTTGCAGAATAAACTCTCCAGGCCATAATGCATTTTTGTAAACCACCAAATAACCAAACCATTTACAAATTTGCACCATTGGTTGTATTTTTGTGTTTTGTTTATCATTTGCCACTTTAGTTAAAGCAGTATTATAGGGATTAATACAATTCTTAAAAGTTATGTTTACTGTATATACTCAACTGTGCTTTTAATTTTCCTTTGAAATGTTTAAATGGGCCTAGGGCTATCCAATGCAAATCAAAGCACAATTTTATTGTGTGTGCGATATTGAAGCAAGCACTTATTCATTTTTTTGAATAGGTCTTCGACTGTCGAGAGCCTCCCAAAACAACCTTGAACCTACTGAAATGAAATGAGGCAGTTGGTTATCTCCTATTCATGTAATTAATGGATTTGGTTTGATTGAGGCAGTTCTGTGTTAACAAAGATGCATGTCTGTTTCTTTGTTAAATCAAGCTATAATCTAATACAGGCAATCATGTGGGATTTTGAAGGAGAGGGGTAGAGAATGGTGACATTATGAGCTGCAGGGAGAGGGGTAGAGAATGGTGACATTATGAGCAGCATTTTGGCCTTGATTAGTCAGATTGCCTGTCAATAAAAATCTGGCGAAATTGTAAGATGTGTTTCAATGTGTGGGGGGGCGGAGCTTCTGAAGGAGTTTGTTTTGATTTGAACTCAAAGTTAGCAAGTGAGAATTACTAAGCCTGCCTTTAACACTGGTATTTGTGCGTAGCCTACCGAAAGTCATTTTGGGTAAATGACCTCGTTATACGTGTGCAGAAAGTGTCTACAAAGGTTTCTGTGTGCTGCCTTGAAGGTCGTGTTATTCTGGCTGTGACTGGTCACAAATGTCAAAGACCATCTTTTACAGTCATACTGTCTGTCGCACAAACTCTAATGAATAGGGATGCTGGATGCTGTGTTGGAACAATGCCACACTTGGCTAGAGCCAAAACAAGATGGTCTAGATTTCATCTTAGCTTTGATTACTGTGTTGCTCACAAACCATTAGGAACTATATTCCTTGTTTGAATAGTAGTTAGTATATTTATTATAAATACATTTGAATTTAATTAACCTTGATGTCTTTTTATTACTGTAATATATTGCTTCTATTGCCTTGTATCAAAGCAGTGCGCTTTTATGATATAATAATACATAATTTGTAATTTCCCACATATGATACAAATTTTAATTAAAGTGAAATTGTTTTGACCATTTACATTTATTGAGTTAGTATTGAATGATGCATTATTTACACTTTGTTTCCACACAAGCACAAATAGTGCATTAGTTGACCATAGTATAATAGTTTATATAGTATATTTTTACCGCATATGTTTTTACTCTTCTTTTCTGACTGGCTTTCAAGGTACCAGCTTGTGATGCTGAATGTTCTTATCCCCATTATAAACATTAGCGAGATTATATGAATTGTCCCCAGTGGGTACATCTTCTTCACACCATCCAACATTACAGTATACCCCCACATAAAATACAACATATACAGCTCACAACAGCAAAAGGACATTGAGAAAGGATTGAAAGGCAGAGCCATTGTGCCCTTATCTAGGCCACTATGGCTTTTGCCACAGCCCGGTGCCCATAAAGGACCTGTACCTATGCCCAGAGGGCATGTGTGTAGAAGGGTTGATTCAGTTGGTGTGTGATGTCCTGCGTTATTGGTACCATGGGCGTCTCTCTGTCCAACACACATTCCCTCCATCTGTACCAGCGAGTCTGGTTTGTCTTTAGCAACATTAGTAAAAGCGGTATTATAGGGATTAATAAACTTCTTATGTTTACTGTGGAAATAGTTACTCAACTGGGCTTTTAATTTTCTTTTAAAATGTTCAGATGGGCATAGGGCTATCCACTGCAAATCAAAGCACAATTTTATTGTGCGTGCGATATTAAAGCGATCAGTCACTACCTATCTTCAACAAATACCTTAAGCCCCACCTCTCCAGAATCCACCTTGGGACCCCAGCCACTGCTCTCCCTAAGCCTTAGCACTCGACGAACAAAAGCTCTCCTAACTTCTATCATTAAAAATGAATCCCATTTTTCTGTCCTTGTTAAATTCTTAGAATATTGTTGGCATTTATGCTTCTATTAATTATTTCCTGGTATATTAGATAAGGTATGTTGTAAATAATAATAATAATAATAATCATAATATATTATATTTCAGGACATCTTTCAAATATCTTGACATCTTGTAAATAGATCATATAAGATATATATGAAACATTTAGTTAAGATTTATACTATAGTATTGGACATTTGACTAAGGCAGTTCATATTTATTTTAGAAACAAAATACAATTGAATTAAAAGGATTTGGGAAATATATACAAATAAGAATAATATGCATGCTTATTGGGAGGGGGAGGGTGTAAAAAGGGATAAATGTTATAGGCTATGAAGAGATTGAGTTTAGCAAAATAAGTTTTGATGTTAACATACTGAAGTTTACATGTTAACATGGTTAACATACTTTAAATGTTTAACATAGTTTACATGTTAACATAGTTATCATACTTTAGTTGTTCAACATTGTTTACATGTTAATTTAGTTAACATACTTTAAATGTTGGACATAGTTTACATCTTAACTTAGTTAACATACTTTAAATGATTAACATATTTACATGTTAACATAGTTAACATACTTTAATTGTTTAACATAGTTTAAATGTTTAACAGTTACATGTTAACATAGTTAACATACTTTAAATGTTTAACATAGTTACATGTTAACATAGTTAACATAGTTTATATGTTTAACATACTTTAAATGTTTAACATAGCTTACATGTTAACATAGTTAACATAGTTTACATGTTTAACATAGTTAACATACTTTAAATGTTGGACATAGTTTACATCTTAACTTAGTTAACATACTTTAAATGATTAACATATTTACATGTTAACATAGTTAACATACTTTAATTGTTTAACATAGTTTAAATGTTTAACAGTTACATGTTAACATAGTTAACATACTTTAAATGTTTAACATAGTTAACATACTTTAAATGTTTAACATAGTTACATGTTAACATAGTTAACATAGTTTATATGTTTAACATACTTTAAATGTTTAACATAGCTTACATGTTAACATAGTTAACATACTTTAAATGTTTAACATAGTTAACATACTTTAAATGTTTAACATAGTTACATGTTAACATAGTTAACATAGTTTATATGTTTAACATACTTTAAATGTTTAACATAGCTACATGTTAATATGTTATCCCCAGATCTCCTACTCATTACTGGTCGACCGCAGTGGAGACTACCAGTACTTCCGTATCGACCCAGAGCAGGGCTCCATCTTCACGGAGACAGTATTCGACCGGGAGACCAAGGGCTCCTACCTGCTGGAGGTGCAGTCTGTTGATGGCTGGGAGTCTGCCCGACCTGGCAAGCATGGGCAGCCCAACTCTGGTGAGGACGCACGCACACACACACACATGGGCAGCCCATCTCTGGTGAGGACGCACACACACACACACATATGGGCAGCCCATCTCTGGTGAGGACGCACGCACACACACACACACATGGGCAGCCCATCTCTGGTGGGGACGCACGCACACACACACACATGGGCAGCCCAACTCTGATCATCTCTGGGGATGAATGAACAGTTCGCTATGTGAACACTCTAGAAGTCCACTTGGGCAGATTCAGCTGCTGTTTGTTGAAAAGCATTGAAAAAGAACCTATTATTTTTGCTAGCAGGCTGCTCATGCAGTGGCCTTCATTTCACACAGCGATTGTAAATGTCAATCAAAGCTGCCGTTTTGAGTAAAGCATTTGTTGCAATGATCATGCATTCCCCGCACGCCGGTGATCGGTGAACGCCGACTTCATATGCGATGATCAAACGAGGAAGTCTGTTCTTCGCCAAACACAATATATTGTATAAAGTTGTGCCATGCACAGGTCAACTCTCTTCACTGTTTTGTACGCGTTCTGTAGCGCGTTCAGTCCACAACTGCCTACGTTCGAATGTAACTGTAAACATTACACCGACGCAACGCAACGCAGCGCAACGCAGAATTGTAATCACCTCATACTACATTCTGCGCGCATGATAATTCAATCACGGCAAAAACTGAGTATCCAGAGATTTTAGACATAGGCTTGCCCGAAATACATTTATAATAACAATAAGTCTGAGAAAATAATGTTCAATTATACAGTATAGCCTAATAACTGTCAAATCATAGTTTTTAACGGGTAGCCTACTGAAAGTGCTGGAGCCTGGCTGTACCGGAGCTCCTATGTACAGGAGCCGAGCTCCTATGTACCGGAGCCGAGCTCTGCCTGGCTCCGGCCCAATTGAATCCCTCCTTGCAACATGTAGGTTACACACATGTCACTTTAAGAGTCTCCTTTATAATGTAGTAGCAACAGCTGCTCTGTGTAAGCTAGTATGTGTACTGCTAATACTTCTGTGAGAAAAAATGGTTTGTTCAAGGAATTGTATAGAAAATAATGAAAGTTAACGTAATATACTGTATATTGTATGTCTATTAATCTATATATGTAAGCTATATTTACAATTTGGATCTGGTTGCTTTGTCCTAGATGAAAAATGTTTTCCAGTGGACACAGCGCTATCTTCATGCAAAAACAAAAATAAAAAAACCCCAGATCCAGACTGTTACAACTTGTTTTCGACAGACTGCCACACAACTGATTTTCTCCAATGGTGTGAAAGGTTCCATAAACAAACATATGTTAGTATTTTTGCTAAAACAAACAAAAACAAGTAAGGTGAGCTCACATTAGATTAAACCGCCACAGTTTTACTAAACACATACCTCTACATTATGACCCAGGGTGTTATTAGCACGGTGACGGTCTCAAGTAGACGTGGATGTGTGTGTGTGTAGCGGGGGGGGGGGGGGGGGGGGGGGTTTTAAAATTACTATTTTAAATAAGGGGGGCCCTTGAACCCCACCACTGGACCAGAAAAAACTTAAAAGTGTTTATCTTTCAGTCCCTTAACAAAAG
>JAODUE010064861.1:0-16272 GCA_027564755.1 Amblyopsis hoosieri | reverse complement strand
CCCCCCCCCCCCCCCCCCCCCCCCCCCCCCCCCCCCCCCCCCCCCCCCCCCCCCCCCCCCCCCCCCCCCGGACTGAACTGAAAATAGCAGCTGAAACATATACTTTGCTAAAAGGGCTTGATGGGATGAGTTCCCCCCAGATAGGCCCCACCCCCATTGTCATCCCCCCTCTCTCTTTATTCACCCCGCTTATCAGCTCTTTTTGCTCAAACAAAGAGAGAGAGAGAGAGAGAGAGAGGTGTTTGTGTGTGTGTGTGTGTGTGTGCGTGTGCGTGTGCGTGTGTGTGTTCTGTTAGCATGGGAGGATATTTATTGTGGTACCATCCAATAGGCAGATGCTATTTTAATGGGGATGGGGTTGGAGAGGGGCCCCAGCACTCAATGGGGACAGTATGAGAGAGAGGATTAGGGGGCTTTCCCTTAGGTATTAGGGACACCCTCTATTCTCCTGCCTTTCACCCCGAAGCAAATCACCCCCCAATCACCTCCCGTAAACAGATAAACTGTGCTGGCGGGAGACAATAAAGTCCAATTTCCCATTGCAAGTCACCATTTTCTCTCCATGTACTTTAAACTAAAAACAGGAATAAAGATTGCGGTGCATTTCTTTGTTGGGCATTTATCACTGGAAGACTGCAGCCAAATACGCTCAATCAACTACAGACAGATAAATGAAATGCACAAATGATAGATAGATGCTGGTCGACAGATAGAAGAAATGAACAGCCGTCATAGGCCTCTCATCTGTCAAAAGCTAAACAAGCACTGTAAATATTGCACCAACGCTGTCAGTGACATAGTCATAGTGACACATGCACAGCGACAGCACAGCGAAACAGCCAAACCGAGCACCAACAACACACATGCTCAGATAAACAGACAACGTAAGACAAAAGGGGAAAACACTGTGAAAGGCAGGGTTAGTCATTCTCGAGAACGGTTGCTAGATTCCAGCTCAAATCAGAACAAACTCCCTCAGAGACTACGACCAATACATTGAAACGCATTGTGAAGCCAAGCGGCATTGTTGTTGTGAGCGATGTTCACCACTTTGTTTGTGTTCCTATTTACGGAGCCATGGCTGTGTATAAGTATCAGTACGATTTGTTTCAGCTCGCACAGAGTAAGCTAGCGAAATGCAAAGAGATATTTGATAAATTTTAGAGTAAAAAGTTAATTATCTTACAATTAGCTAGAGTCTTCTAGACTATATATGCCAAGCTGACTATAATTCATTTTTCAACAGGTCCTGTCATGGCCTGTCACCATGCCAGACTCCACTTGCATTCTGGGTAAGTTCCAGCTCTCTATCTACTCCACAAATGAGAGAGAGAGCATGAGAGAGAGAGAGAGAGAGAGAGAGAGAGAGAGAGAGAGAGAGAGAGAGAAAAGCATATGTGTGACTGTGATGATGACCTCATGGAACACAGCAGAACATGATGACTGGTGGTGGATCACACAAGACCCTTTCCGCTATTACAGCAGTGAGCAGCCATTCTTGGAGACAGTGGGGTTTCCATGGTAACAGGAGAGGTCAACACAGAGGAGGTCAAGCGCACTTGAAACACTCCCGCACACACGCACACGCACATGCAATACATACTGCACAGTGCACACATGCCCACGCACACACCCACCCCCCCCTTCCCACACACACACACACACACACACTAACAATCACGCACTGTACAAGGTCCTACACAGCTTTAAAGCAAGCAAGTCAATAGTAGCTACTATACATAGCGACGGTGTGGTTCAATGTCCGGGCACATAACAGCAGGGCCAAAGCAGGCTTATGTGTTCAGATATCACATATCCAATGTATTTCACACTGGTTGTTGTTGATTGATCTTCAGTGAGATCTGTGTGAACCCAAAACGAGATTATGTCTTATTTGTTCTCCTGTTTCTCCATTCATTCTCCTGAAGAATCACTTCATGGTGTGAATGATCTATATAAAATGGTGTGTTGTATTGTGTTTTTACACACACACAGCACATAGGGCATGCTAAACAATCCATGCAGAGATTGAAAATAGAATGTGTGCATCGCCGCACATCGTTTACTACCTATAAATATGAATAAAACAGCCAGGCTTATATTCAACGACTAGAGTGTGAGTGGTATTAATCTATGAGCAAACAGCATTCTGGTTTACTGAGGTACTGTATCACTGTAATATGTCTTACAGCCACCCCATAACACCCACACTACAAGTGATTTCTCCCTATACGGTATGCAGTAAATAATAAAGGCAACACTAATATAGGCTCACCCAATTGCCTCCCCAAATTGCCCTCTTTTTTTTCCTTTTCACAAACATAATAGGAAGAATAATCTATACAGTATATTATCATATGAACCTCTGTTTGCATCCCAGCATTTGTTCAGAAACAGTTTGAAATACAAAACAAATGTAGTAAAATGTACTCTCCTGTCGCAGGCATCTAGGACACATTACTCTTCTGACAGTCTTCTGACATGAAGCCATGATGTACTTCTCTTGAAAACACACACGCGCACGCACGCACACACACACCCACACACACACACACACACACGGTGGTCAATCTCTCTATCTGTCAAATTCACTTCCAAGATATACTGTATTGTACCATATAGCCTCCAAATACTCACAACTACACGCTCACCAAGCTCTAGAACAAGACATTCAGATATCTGTGTCTATGCTGTCTACAGATGGAGACACATACACTTACAGTGGGGCAGAAGTTAGGGGGTAGGACCTGAATGTCATTGATTGGATTTCTTCCAAGTGACTCGTCAGCTGTGCAGGTGAAATCCACACAGCAGCAGCACTCCATGATGGATCGATAGGCCCCGCCAAGAAAGTCACCCCTCCCCCCACTGACACAGGCCACCGCCAAGGAACACACAGGCAGTCCAATATGGAAGACAGGGTCACCCCCCCCCCACACACACACACACACACACACACAGGCCACCGCCAAGGAACACACAGGCAGTCCGATATGGAAGACAGGGTCACCCCCCCCACACACACACACACACACACACACACAGGCCACCCCCAAGGAACACACAGGACAGTCCAATATGGAAGACAGGGTGGAGGACTACCGAGGTCGGAAAGAGGTTAGCCAGAGAGAGAGAGAGAGGGAGGAGACACACGGGAGAAGTGAGCGCTGTGAGAAAGATGGAGAATGATGGAGAAGAGGAGGACAAGAGGAGGACAAGAGGAGGACAGACAGACACAAGTGACAGCGGCAGCAGAAGGGGGAGAGACGACAAATCTACAGAAGAAAAAAAAAAGCTCTTCCTGCCTTTTTTTCATCCTCCATCACTTCATCCCAGCGTTGGTCTGCAGGGGCTCTAATATGCAGTCTAACACTGGACCCTGGTGGACAGTCTCTAGCATAACACCATCAGCCCAACCACAAGACTCCTCTCTCTGCCCAGTATACTGTAATGTATATTGTTATATTATATATATATATATATACACACTCTCTCAGTTCTGTGCATGCCATAAACAACACAACACTCAGCAGAGATCATCCTCGTGTATTTTAGCTGGACACAACAGTATTTCTAATTGCTATACATCCTAATAATGACAACAATGGAAGCAACACTATTTGCTAAATTATGGTGATTAATGTGCCTGTTTACATCATCCAAACTTACAGCAAAATCAAGTATTTGCACATGATTTTGCCTTCAAATAAAAACACCTCACTGTAACATGTTTGGACAATAGGATTTCTATTATCTTGAGAAAAAAGCTTTAAGTCCCAATATATGCAGACGTAAGTGTACCGTATAAAGACCGACGTACTACTTCCTACATTATAGCCAATAACCAAGGCTACAACAACGCACAAGGAGTGTACACACGAGAAGTACTACTGTATGTTTCAAATAGCAAATCAATGAATAATTATAATAACACATATTCTTGGTGTTGACTATGTCGTTATGCTAATGTAAACAACATACTTCTGCCAGATAACGGACATCACCAGGTCTCGCCAGTGTTCCGTTTTACATTCGCACAGCAAGTACGATACGCAGCCAATCTGTCTGCCAATCTGCCAACAACGTCTGCTTCCGGGAGGCTCTATAGTAGTGCACGGTTGCCAGACAGTATTATGTTAAATAATACCTGTCAGGGCATATAGACGTTTCCTCAGCGTGGAGGTGCATTAGGTTGCACGCACATTAGAAGCAGTCAGAATGCAATCCAAGGTTTAGTTTGCTAACATCTAGATGTATACTTTCCTACATTTATTATGTTTATGGCTGTATTAAAGGTCCTAAATACAATATTTTAAACATTAATATAGCAGAAAACAGCTATTTTTTGGCCTGCTAAGGCTATTGGCCTTAGCAGAGAATGACATCCACTTCATGCAAATACCTCATCTTCAAAGCGCACCTAACACACTTATTGTGAGTCAGGATTCCTGTTTTAAAGGTGAAAAGTATTCCTGCATGCCATGTCTCCCTGGAATCTGGAATATCCAGGCAAAAGTGTTTCATCTGCTACAATACAGTGGCACCACCAACACTGACATACAGATTACTCCATCCTGATTATGTCAAATAGTGACTCATTAGAACATGTAGTGATATCATATAGGAACGGTTTCCAGTGGTGGTGGTGTAACAGAAAGAAATTACATTATGTTTTTTATTTTATTTGACATATTATACATTTTGTTTATGTAAGTCCCAGGAGCATACAGTTATACTGACAGTATTTCAAGGTAGCAAATGATTTACTTGGTCTGTGAGTAAGCCACACTGTCTCACCATCTTTCTCTCTCTCTACCACATAATTACTTTTGATCATCCTGTCCCAGGTATAACGTGCATTATTTCCCACACAAAGGCAGAAAAAGTGTTAAGGCCATACTAAAAAACACCAGGCAGACGTATCTTAAATGGATTGCACATGGTGTCTTATTGGAGAATAACAGTAACTAAACCATCATTAGATACAAGTTGTTTCTCCTGGAGTATTAAGGTACAGAAGCTACCATAGAATTATCATCTATTCAAGCAAATATGGCCTATAGGAGAAGATTGGCATTTACTATCCACTATTAGCTGCCAAAAAAACATCAACAAAATCAACTGACCATAAACTAAAAGCCTTTCCTGTAAACTCCACTATAATATAGAAATAGCTCATAAAGCTATTTTAGAAAACAATAGTGTTCGGTTTATGAGGCTGGTTGAGGAGGGCTGATTGAAGTGGCGTGTGCTATAACTGGCAGGCACACCGCACCAGGCGAGAGCAGATCCAGAGCCATCTGTCCCTGCCCTGAACTGCCCCAGTCCACACACACACACACACACACACACACACACATACACACACACACACACACACGCACACACACAAGGCTCTGCTCGGTAAACATGTTAAAATTAGGAGACAATATTCTAATCCTCCGCCATTGTCCTTTGACATACGGCCAAATGTACCAACTGGCCCATGAGACCATGGCGCTTGAGAGGTGGGGAGAGGATGGATGATTCATGGAAGACAACAGGGAGATTAAAAGAGAAAGGAGGAAATACATTAGTGATAATGGGGCATGTTGCAATGTTCTGTTTTCTCCACTTCTGTACTGCACATACTGTAAAAGACCATTAGAGGTGTCCAGGCAGGTCTCGCTCAGGCCATAATCTACACTGGAAGAGGTTGTAGCTATAGTCCAAATGCATAATGGCAGCGTTCCCACACAAACTACTGAACAATGTCAACAACACTACGATATGGAATTTATAACAGTAACTAAAATTGTTTTTAATTTTTATTTTTTTTTGCCAAATTAAATGGTCAGTATATAGCCAGATCAATAAAACATTTAGAATGTATACTAAACCCCCCAAGGGAAACCAAAGAAAAGCATTGACCCATGGTCATGGCGTATTTCCGGCTTCTGACGCGTGAGCAGTGTCCCGCTGTGATTTTAGCCAAGGTGTAACAAGGACAAGGTGCGCAGAATCAATCATGCAAAAGAATGAATGAATGTTCCACTGGGGTGCATTATCACAGCCACCGAGCCACGGATCCTTCGCCTGCCAGCACGCCTCAGTTACAACAGACATACTGTACTGTTGCACGCACCAAGCATACAGTACATAGTAGGGATGGAGACAAATATGTTATTCGGATAAGCACAAATAGTGTGTTTTTCCGAACATTTATATTGAACAAATATTTTTAAAATACTTTGTTATACTTGCTTACTCTGCAAACACATATTCAGTTAGCAGAAACGTTAAAGTTTCACAAAGACCTCTTACCACAGTTATATGTATTTGCACGTTATATAGCCTATAGCATCCATATACAGTAAATAGACATAGCTGTAGACATAGCCTATATCTGGTGCGATACAGCTGTAGGCGAGTTGCAAGCGCTCCCATGTATGGAAATCAGATGCAAATACAAATAACAAATACAAATAGTGGGCTCTCTTCACATCCATAGTACATAGGTATCGTACAGGATAACTGGAGCATTATAGCGGGCAGCCACAAGGTTCTTTTTGTGTCAATATTGTATTTTGCCATAGGGTATAGTGCTGCTGCATTTAACGCATAGTGCAAGCTAATAGCTATTTTACAGTAGCTAATAGTAGCTAACAATTTGATATGGCTGTATGTGTAACGGTGGTTGGCAGGTTTAGCACAGGGCAGTTATACCTCGCTCTCCGACACCTCAAAGGACGCTCTGGTGACATACTCCAGAGCCCGTTAGTCTACACCTTGTGGAGCATCCACTCTCTACACGAGAGAGAGGTCCGGGTGGGACGGAACACCCCGATTATATATAAACATCATCGCCTAGTAATATGCGGGCCGGGCGGCATCAGTGAAATTGGTTATTGGTTGAAGAGAGGATCATGGGCTGGACTATTAATAACCAGATTGCCATCCTGGAGAGCCCTCCCTACACCCCTTAACGACGTATGCCAGAAGGTTGGTTGACCCCTTTTGACCCCGCCAGCACCCTACTAGATCCATCACTCCATCACAGCCTTCTGCTCAACTAAAGTGCATGTGCTTACAAACGCACGTGTGCGCACACACACACACACACACACACACACACACACACACAACCACACACATACAGTATATGGATGGAAGCATGCATGCAGGTTACAGTGCGGAAATGCAATAAAAATAGGACAGAGCACGCACGCACGCACACACACACACATACATTTTGCCTACTGTGGCATTATGGCATACGTCAGCCTCAAGGTTATGGCTGAGCAGGGCATCTACTGTAATGACCTATAATGAGACATATAGGCTACTGTAACCTTGACTGGTACTATATGTCAGTCAGCTTGCAAATCACAGGCAGCACAGTAACTCACACTCTGCCCTCTGGTATGTCCTTAAACCGTTGCAGTTCAGGGCCGTTGGTTCATCGCATCCCATTTAGTTCTCATTTAGGAATGTTTTAGACGGCTAGACTAATCCCGAATGTACAGTATCTCCTTTCAACTATCCAACTATCCACTGTACAATATATTTTATTCTATTCCACTGTTCTGTGCTTTTTGTATTATGTGCTGTTGCAACAATTGATTGGAACGTGATGTTTTCCAATATTTTTCATCGGTTAACAGAGGTTTAAGTCAGTGCTGACCACATGTGAACCCAATTCTGATTCATTTTGTCAGTGGTAAGGTAAAGGCGGTTTGTGTGTTTACTGTCAAGGGCGGCGACAGTCTCCCCATTACGGTTCGCCCACAAGTAATCATGATCCCTTAAATGGTTAATTCACATGGGTTTGTGTTCCCTGCTCGGCCCCCCTCTCTCAGCTCACCTTGAAATGCATTTACAGACACAAACACACACTTAGCCAGCTACTGAGATGCTTCTGATGGCCACATGGTTCAGCATGTTACTGGTGTCATGGTTGTCCTGGATTAAAGGAGAGCAAAATTATGTTTTAGACCTAATTTACTGTACTGCATCGTATTTTTCAAACCATGGACACTCACAGATGAAGGTTCTATCACTGGTACAGTCTGAGCTATATTCTACATAGGGTAGCGGGTAACGGCTAGGCTAGCATTTGGTGGAATCGGAAGGCCCCCTAGCGGCTGAAGTCTCCGATAAGAAACGGATACGTAATTTTTCAAACTTTGCATCGGCTTCGCTGCAGCCATGCTCTGTAAAATTATCGGAAGTTAGCAAATCGCAGCAAAAACATTGTAATATGTGGTAGTATCTCACCTATTCCTACACAAATGTTCAATTTCAGTAGAACGTGACGACGTGTATAACATTTTATTACTATTGTACTGTACTATCGATATTTTCTTACACCCTTAGTTTCAATGTGAACCAGGCTTTAGTAAAAACCTTGACTATGGACTGTAGCTTCTTTACCTCAACAATAATGATGTCCTGAAACAAAAACTGAACAAGTCCTGCAGTCTTAATACAATGTTCACATCTATCTATATCATCTACTGTAATGGCAAGGGCCAATATTTTTGGGATCTTTCCCACGCGGATATCCTGGGCAAGGCTTCGTCTTCTGTCCGCTGGTTACTGTTTCCATAGTACACATTTCTACTTGAAACACGAGAATGGATTTGGAGTTAAAGGTACAGTTAGTTATTATCGCAAACGCTTGTTAACTTTGAGCTAAACAATATCCCTCCGCAGTGCTGGCCCACACATTAAAACGCACTGAGGCAAAGCGGATTTGTTATTGTTGTAAGGGGTGTCCACCACTTTGTTTATGTTCCTATTTACGGAGTCAGGGCTGTGTATAAGTGTCACATATTTTTTCAGCACGCACAGAGAACGGTACAAAAAGTATATTAGCTAACAATTAGCTACCAATAGCTGACTATACATTTAGGTTTGGCTAATCCTTACACAGATATCCACACATGAGAATGCTAATATAAAGCTAAATCATAATCAGACCATAGCCATTTTTTTTAGATTGTATTTCAGCAAATGTTATCCGCCTATTTTGCTCTCCACACAAATGTGATAAGTCAATAATACTCTTACTGTACAATTGTAGTAGGAATAGTACTACCAACGGAAAACGGGAAGCATCCTGTACCAAAATCTTATGTCTCTGCCTACAGATGATGTTCATATGCAAAAATCTGTTTATATATATTATTTTATTCTTTATTGTCAGGCTGGCAGTGAGTTTGAAATCAACAGGAAACCTTCTTCTCTCTTCCTCATCTATACGAAGCTCTTCTTAATCGTGCATTTTGCTAGCTGTCAGCGTGTCGTCTTGATCTAATGCACCAGGACACAGCAACATGAGTCAGGATGTTGTGCGATGTTGCTGCTGACTAGCTTACTCCGACCAAATCTGGGTATGTGTGAGCACGTGCGTGCGCAATGGGTTGCTGACTGAGTTGCTGTCAGCTGTGTGTCAGCCATCTTGACACCTACAGTGCGCTTCAACATTTCTGAAACCATCCCACCTGACATCCAACAGGCCAATCAGGTTGTGACCGCAAAATCTGTTAAACAGCCACACATACAGTCCATGTACACGCACACACACACACACGTGCGCGCGCGCGGACATGCCATAACACAAATATACACAAGTTGCTGACGTGAACAATGACAACAAGCATTGAAATGACATACAGTAGGATACACAGAAAATAGAAAAGGTCAACAAAATGTTATTTATAAATGTTAACGCTATAATGGTCTAAAAAGGCTCTAAATACAAATAATGCCTACAGTATATCTGACAACATTCGGTTACATTTTCATGACTGACATGGTTCTCTGTGGCCATGCTAGTAACACAGAGAGAATTATAATAGTCCGGCTCTAGAAAAAGACTTACATACTGTACCTTATTCAAACAAAAACAAGAGTTAACAATGTTATAACACAGTACTAAGGGATGGCGTTGGAAGGAAATAATTTTCGTAAATAAAAACAGGCCTTGGCAAGTGTGTGCTGAAGGATGAGCTACCCTAGATAACATTTAGTCTTTATTGCCTTTATAATAGCCATCACCATCATCATCATTATCACTGAGTGCTGACGATTAGCCATATTACAGAAGTGACAACTCACTCCATGCAAGTATTATCAAACACAAGACAAAAAACATCTCTCTTATATTTATCTTTGTATTCATTCAAAAGGATCTTCCCTTCTTTCTTTTTCTACCGTGAAAGTGTTTTCTTTAGATTTTTCTTTTCTCTGTTACCCTCCACTGCTCCGTGTATCTCATATGTTTTTGTCCTTGCTATGATGGATTTCTGGCCACAGTAGGGCACACAAGGGCCCAGAACACAACATAAAGCGTAGATATCTGTTCTACCCTGGAGGGAACTGACACGCACGACATAATCTATAGATAATATCCCCCATAATACAAACCCTCATACAGACTGGAGTTCTGTCTACCCATTCACACAGATTTCATGGAGACCCTAATTGAAAAGTGCTATTGAAAAATAAACATATACATGTTTAACAAATACATGTTTACATGAGGAGAGAATGGAACATATAGAGCGCTGGAGCTTTACTGGCTTATATGACCCCCACACAGGCAACATGGTTCAGATGACACCTTACAAACAGCTTGTGTCAGCACTACGCAAGCTGTGTCAACCTTCATAATAACAAATTAGCCGCTTCATGATTGATTTTACTGATACTATTCTGTCTTTTTGCCAACTCAGAAAAACCTAACCTCTGTCTGTCTTGCTCCATCACAAGCATATACTGTAGCTATAGCTTCATTAGCCAAAGTTTGTCATTAAGTATTAATGTACGCAAACCATCTTTACTATTAAAAATTTCAGATGATAATCTCGATCCCACAATATGGTGCAAACACCCTATATTTTCACAGAAGTGCATATAAATAAGTCAGTACAAATCATTAATTGGACACAGCGCTTTACAGCCAGATGCTGTCCACACAAGTGTTAATAACCACATACGAGGACATGCTGCATTCGACTTCAGGGGGTGTCCAGAGGCCTACTTTGCCAGTGGTCTGAAACAGAACCAGCTCAGTAAACACAGTAATACCATTCCCACCCTAAAACCACAGTCGTCCTTTTCCCCACCTATACTGTACAGTACAGCACTGGACTGCCTTGAGACAGTTGTACTGTAGTACCCAGCAGATGACAGCATTAAGTATCTCCTCTTCTGCCCCTCCCTGTGATACAGTAAACGCAATGCCACACACTATCCGGTAAGAAGACACAATTTCCATGGCAGATACAATTACACTGCAATAAAGATTGCATCCATTTCACACTAATTTACATCTTCTACAGTGCAATGCAGTATTTTGCCTCTGGGCAAAGGGGCGAATATTTCCAAAAAATAGTATACAATATATACAAAAGAGTATAATGTAGCCGGCTTTTAGCTGGACATTGCAGCTTTAGCATCCAAAGAGAGAAACATAAATACATTATAATACATTATAACAGCATAATAAAAGAAAATATATTAAAATCCTCAAAAAACAATGAGTACTGAACTACCACCATTAGCTTCAATATTCAGACGGGGCGGCTGTCTATAATAGTAGTCTGACAGTTAGAGAGGAGGCTGCTGGGAAATCATGTTTGGATTTCATTGGAAATCATGGCGCTCTTCTTTGTTCCCAAGAGGGCTATAAACCCCCTCAAACACAAACACACACACACACGACGGCATCTACTACACCCCTCACCCCTCTCTGTCCGTCTGCCTGTCCCGCCCCTCCAAACCCCATGCCCACATGCACCCCGCCCCCGCATCTGAGAACGCTGACTGTGAGGAGGTGTGATTACCTTCGATCTCACAGGCCCCACACAATGGGGGAGGGGGGGCAAGATCCTCGTCTGTCCTTGCCCAGGGACAGAGTCCTATTTTGGGGGAAGACAACCTGAGAAGCCAGGCTCAAGGCACCGCGGGTCGTAGAAAGCGACAAGAACATCTAATTGTTTTTTTTATATAACGTTAACGTGTTAACTGTTACAGTGTGACCGTGTCACTGCATACAGTACTGAATATATTCACTGTAAATATATGTTCTCTGGGCCTACAGACAGGCATGATGCTTTATAGGGTCATTATGAGCCGGTTCATTACAGGAAACGCCACAGTGTAATGGCCAATGACAAACGACACTACGACTGTTGGACTGAATTCCTATAAGCCTATAATTACCTACAATGGTCTTTTACACCATGCAATTGTCTGCTTCTCTGGTTCAGACGCTGTATTAAATAATTAAATAAATAAACAAATAAACAAATAAATAAATAAATACAATCCCCCAGGCATATTTTGATGCCAAACCATGACGTCTGACAAAAACGAGGACCCAGCGATACCAGTTAGTGTCGCTGGTCAGGGTGGAATGGCAGGTGGTTAAATGGGAGAGGGGGGAGGACAGGGGGGTGCTGTAGAATGTGGACGGGGTGGGGGGGGAGGGAAGTAATTATCAAGCCATACAAGCCCAGTCCCATGGGTCAACATATTGCTCTGTGTGTGTGTGTGTGTGTGCGCGCACACGTGAGAGAGTGGGAGAGAGAGAAAGAGTGCATCACTTCAACAGACCTTGCTTTATCTTTTAGCATTTAAGAAGCACCTGCCATATGCATAAATATCACCCACCCCCTCTCCTGAATCACACACACACAAATGTTAAGCGCATTTAGGACCCTGATGGAAGATGTCTGGCACTGATGCACAGTGGGGGATTAATGAGTGTGATGCAGGGGTAGCATGCGCACACACACACACACACACACACACACACACAGACACACACACACAGACACACACTGCTCAGGGCTGCTGAACAAACCCAACATAGATTTAACTGGTGAGCGTGCGTGTGCATCACGTGTGTGTGTGTGTGTGTGTGTGTGTTTGGTGAACTGTTGCTCTGAGCAGCCGTCTGCAGCCTTTAAAACATCCATTTTTAGCATTCTAGGTCTTCCGGACTTATCTTTCATATCTTTCTCTCTCTCTCTCTCTCTCTCTCTCTCTCTATTGGACTACTCACACACGCGTCTCATTGGCCTCTTTCTTTTCTCTTTTTATCTAAAACTAAACTTTTCACATAAAATAAAATAAATAAATAAATAAATACAGCTTTCTCACCTCCTGTAATCTTTTCCATTTAGGAAACTGTATGTAGAGCAGTGTTACCAATGACTCTCTCTTTATTGTACTTCTGATGGAACTAGCCCATTTTCTCCAGCAAGGGACATTTATAATGCGAGCTCTGATTTGGAATTCAAAATACAGAACCGTGTCCGGGTTGCAACCCTGGTGTCCTTATGGGAGTTAAGGTGGCTGGGTGGGTGGGCTCTGGGCTCCATCATCAGGACTGCCTGATGATGGCTCATGAAGCCAAGAGATTCTGCAGGCAACAGAGGGTGTCTCTGCATTGGTGCCAGTGGTCATGACAACATCAGCAAATTACATTTTCAACAAGAAGGCATGTGTGAAGCACACATGCGCCTTTATGTGCATGTGTGTGTGTTTTGAGGGCAATTTCGCACATACAGGAAATCCAGCAGAAACCAAAGGAAGTGAAATAAATATCTGAAACATGAATCCTCATATCCTATTATAAGAAACATGAAAACACTTCTAGCAGCACTATATCAGGTCTACACACACGTACACACATACAGTTATTTGAAGCAGCGAGCACTATTCCAAGGAGGGAATGCACAGAGCTGAAACAGCACAGAAGAAGAGCGTTCACCTTCAAATGACCTTCATGGTAGACACTGTCAGCGTGTATACCTGGCTCGCTAAATCTCTACCGTTATGTCTCACCTTCTCTTCTCCGTACAGTGTACATTCTGTTCCCACCTTATCTCTCTCTCTCTTTCCCTCTTTCCCTCTCTCTCTCTCTCTCTCTCTCTTGTCTCTCTGACCTTCCACATTAATCAAAACCACCATTAGCAGCGTGTTGCAGATCTGGAAGAGGAAAGAATCCCACAAAACAACGACAGGTTAATTTTCCCCAGCCCCAATGGTACAGCTCTCAATAATAACCCTTGTAGCAGTGAATCAATAATTAGAATAATCCTTATTACAGGCATTCACTTCCCCTCAGTGAAGCGGGATGATGTAGAGGAGAGGCACTACATTAGGGTTCATAACCTAGAGGGAATGTACAGTACTATAGGCCAGCAGTTTTCAAACTGTGGGTGGGGCCCCACAGGGGGGTCACTGAGTGGAAGTGAGCGGGTCGCGAAAATTGCAAGCGGCCATTTAATGAATAAAGAATATAAATGAAAGTCTTCCGCACTTTACTATCGTGTTCTTTCACTCACTTGTCGTGAGTAAGGTTGTGGCAATATAGCTACTATACTTGTTCCTGATTAAAAACCTATTTATCCGCATGCACACCTAGGGTTAGGGTTAGGGTTAGCACTAGATTAACCCTAGATTATGGAGCAGTTCTTCTTAGAAATATTTGGCACAGGCATAGCATTAGCTAAAATGGATAGGTTTTTGTGAAAATTATGTTACCGGTACTTGGTGTTTGGTGGGTCTCTAGATAGATTAGTCCTCTCTAGGTGGGTCTTGGCACAAAAACGTTTGGGAATCCCTGTATGATACTGCACTTGGCACTTGGGAATTCTGGTTTTGTGTTGAGTGTCCTGTAGGAGTGTAGGCAACAAGCCTGCTGTTAAACCTACATGTTGTAAATTATACAGCCATATAATGTTGTCCGGATCAAACATTAAACCCAAGGACTACCTTGAAAAAATGGGAAATTAAAGTCTGATCTGATTTGACGGTCTGCCAAAACGTCACCTGACTAGGTTTGTAATAGCAATCAGATACCTGTATTTAAAGGAATAAATACACTGGTTGCAACCAGAATAGATATGTCTAATGTTTAATGAATGAAAAAGAGACAAAGAGATATTTTGTAGAAATTGTTTCTCTGTGTGTGTTCATGCATGTTTTGAATATAACAAATGAGAGCTTCTCCTTTCTGACACTAGTGAGCCCATGATGGGACTAAAAGAAAAGGCCACACACACGCATGCAAGCACGCACGCATGTGCGCACACACGTGCACGCGCACGTTAGAATCTGTGCCCATCACATTTATAGACACAAGCCAACACCTGTTGTCTGTATAAAATAGATAAATGTATTGAACATCAATTGTCGCGTTGGCAGCTTTCGGCAGCCAGCCTGTGGCCATCTTGATGGTGTAAAACATGTTCTAATACTGGGAGGAGATCCCAATGCCAATGCAATTAGCGTAGGCACGCTTGAGCAATGAATTCATTAACCTCCATCTTTCATGGGCCAGTGGGAGAGGAACGAGAGACTAGGAAGGTGAAGAAGATGGAGAGGGGGCGGAGAGATGTAGCGCACGCCGCTGCTTGGCTATTTTTCTCATTGGCGAATGGAGAGAATTTAGAAAGAAAGAAATAAAGAACGAATGAAAGGAAGTTAGTGATCGACATTAGGAAATCAGTTTAGCCTCTAAAAAAAGCTATGGATTCATATTGTATATGTCAAATAAAAGAAAGAAAGAAAGCAAGCAAACAAGCCAGTCAGTCAACTCAGACACACCCCCGTCATAACGGGTGTGAAGCACAACTGCAGACTATTCTTGCTGAGCGATATATAGTGCAGTACAAGTCCTTGTGAAGCGTTCCTCCTCTTGGGTCTATACCAGGGCCTCTCCTCCTGGGCCGACAGTATATGGTGGGGCCTCTCCTCCTGGGCCGTTAGCGGGGCCTCTTGGGCCCTGTGGACTAGCCTGCTTTGCCAGTGTTGCCATGGGCCTGTTCTGAGAAAGCATACAACACTGCCGACTTGTAATGTCAAATTCAGAAGAAGGAATATGATATTCACCTTTGACAAGTGAAAGCACCTGGACATGCTAGTGTTATGCTAGTGATATGATAGTGTGCAAACGCCTGGGTTTCCCAGAAGCCCCTTATAGCTTGAGGTTTCGGTTTGCAGACATTGCAAGTGGCTAGTAGATAAAAGTGGGACAGTATAACGATGAATAAAAGCAAAGGCAAAAAGGTTACAGTGTAACGCGTTGCCGCAGCGACATGCATATAGGCTAGCAAAAACGCAGACATGACCTTCTTTGCAGAACTGCTCAAGTTCAGTTAAATTTGATGGTGACCACAGATTTTCAATGGGGTTTGTCTGGGCTCTGACTAGGCCATGCAAGGACATTCACCTTTTTCTCCTTCAACCACTGTGTGGTCAATTTTGCTGTGT
>JAODUE010064850.1:10000-16272 GCA_027564755.1 Amblyopsis hoosieri | reverse complement strand
CTCTCTCTCTCTCTCTCTCTCTCTCTCTCTCTCTCTCTCTCTCTCTCTCTCTCTCTCTCTCTCTCTCTCTCTAGGCCAATAAGCCATCTGCCACCAGCATAATAATAAAAGACAATAGCACCAATAGCCTCACTGGCTTTTATAGCCGATACTGTACCTGACCATTAGCCCTGCATTCGCCCATCTAAATCAGACCCAAACAATGGTGGTTATCTCCAGAGAAACGCCCTGTGTGGGAGGCTTTGTTATGCCTCCCACAAAAGACCTCAATGCCCATAAGGGATGCTCATATGGTTTACCCAGGATGGTATCCATGGTTTATTGAGTAGTACTTAATGGGATGCAAAATGGAGTTGATGGGTGGGAGGTTGGTCTGTCTCTCTATATGTATCTACTGTATCTATCTATCTATCTATCTATCTATCTCTGATGCTCTCTCTCTCTTTTGCTCTATATCTCCTTTGCTCTCTCTATCTCTCTCTTTCTTTTGCTCTCTATATCTTTCTCTCTCTCTCTCTCTTTCTCTCTCTCTCTTGCATCTCTCTCTCTCTCTGGCTGACAGTAGGTAATGTAGAGTGACAGGTTAAGGCAGTCAACTCAGGTAGGCAGAAGTGAAAGAAAAGCAAATATATACATGGACGGGGGGGGTTGGGGGAGGGGTGGAAAGAGGATATCCACGAGTTATGTGAAAAAAAAAACCCCAAGGCCTTTATAGTTCTCAAGATCATCGCAGATGTGTTGTTTGTGAGATTCAGATTTAAATCTGCTGGCTGCAGATTGGCAAGTGCTGTACACTTCCTAGCACTAAAGACCTGGCTGGCACAAAGCATAAAAATAATGCAAATGGGAGGATTTCACAAGGGAAAATGAGGCAGCCTTCCTATAGCCATCTAACCAACTGTCCTCTTTATATTCAGGGATGAAATGAATAAAAATGCATTATGTATTTAGATGGAGGGGAAGGGGTGGAACCGTTAGAATGGGAGTGTTCATTTAAGTGTTAAAAAAAAATAAGAAAAAAAGGTAAGTAGCAGCTTTATTCAATTTCCACACAGATCCCATGCAGATTATGAGAGCTGGGAGAGGAGGAGAGTTTGGTTTGATGGAGAGGAGGAGAGCTAGAGCCTCTTGAGACTTGAGCACAGAGCGAGGAGGGGTCGGGGGGTTGGGTAACTAGGGCTTTAGTCTCTCCAAGCCTTGTGGTGTTTGACAAAGTGTCACCAGAAGCCAGGGATACACCAAGAAATACATAAAATGTGGAATAAGGGGGGAAAAGTCACAGAGGACTTTCATCCGCTGCCTCCTTTGAGGCAGGAACCCAACCGACGCCGGGCGCTGTGATCTCAAGACATCTTCCTGTGGCCCGTGCAAATGCGGTCGTCGCGCTACATGAGGCGTTAAAGCAACATCTGTCAGTCAAACCCCAGCAGGGCATCTTCCCGTGACATGTCACTCTTCAAAACAGTTACAAATGGCACTATTGTCCTTTCATGCCCGCACACTGCTTGTACAGGCTCGTCTTACATTACACGTGCAGCAGCCGGCCGTCTGATTCGCTGCCGCTGGCATCCTGCACTCCTGTTTTCACACGGAAGGTGGGATTGTTGGTGTCTCTGGAATTCTGCGTTCGAGCAAAGAGGTGTTAAGCTGTGCCGGGCGGGCAGAGGAGGGATGACTAACCTGTTCTCGCTGTGTCTTTGTCCTCCCTCTTTGCCTCTCACCTCCTCTCTTCCCCAACCTCCTTCTGCTGTTGCTCTCTCACTCTGTCTCTCTCTCTCTCTCTCTCTCACTCTCTCTCTCCCTCTCTTTGTCTCTGTCTTTGTCTCTCGCTCTCTCTCCCTCACTTTCTCTCTCTCGCTCTCTCTCTCTGTCTCTGTCTTTGTCTCTCTGTCTCTCTCTCTCTCTCTCTCTCTCACCCTCTCTCTCTCCCTCTCTCTCTCACTCTCTCTGTGTCTCTCTCTATCTGTCTGTCTCTCTCCCTCTCTCTTCCTTTCTATCCTTCAGAGAGCAACATCACGGTGTCACTGTCCACCAACTCGTCGGAGGTGCTGGAAGGGGATGTGGTCCACCTGTCCTGCTCCGTCCAGGCCACCACGGGACCTCTGTCCGTCCTCTGGCTCTGGACGGACAAGCAGGGCGCCGAGCCGGCCCAGGAGCTGGCCTCGCTGGACCGGGAGGGCACCGTGCGGCCGGGCCCGGCCTACAGGGACCGCTGGGCCTACGGAGAGGTGCGGGCGGAGAAAGTGAGCGCCGACGCTTACGCCCTCTCCCTGTACAACGCCCTGCCCGGTGACGAGGGCCAGTACCGCTGCACGGCCACCGAGTGGCTCCAGACCGGGAGCGAGCCGGAGCTGGCCTGGGAGAAGATCGGGGAGCACTCGGACACCAAGGACGTCACCGTCAAGACCGTCGGTACGTTTGATGTGGAGCTATATGGCTTTCTGCCACTAGATGTCGCACTAAGCGCACTCGCATCTCAGACCAAAACAAAAGCCTCTTGGGCACCACACACACACACACACACACACACACACACACACACACACACACACACGCACAGCCGGCCCGGATATTTAAACAGAACAGAAGGAGTGTGATTTCAGGATGCAATTACTCAGTTGTTGGGCGCTATAGTAATGTTTAAACTATCGTATAGACCACCAATAAAGTGCTACTGAACTGTATATTAGTAGAACCCATGAATGTACAGCTTGTTTACCTTCATGCACATCTAAGTAAATGCTGGTGTAGATGAAATACTGTTTAGTCTCACCATTTAATGGCTGGAATGTTGTTGTGAGTAGTTTTTCCACTCATTACTTCCATTGTATCCCAACTCATGTCCAAACCTTCATCGAACTGGTGAAGTGGTGAAGAGGCGAGATCAGGTTTGACTAAGGAATCTAATCAAAACACCGTACCAGGGAGAGCTTTATCCAGTGCGGTACTGTATGCGTTTGGAAGCATGCCAAGGGCGTCACTATCAAATTCAGTATCACTTTAAAGCTTGCATAAGCACCAGCACCTCCCAAACCATTAGGCATGTAAACAAGAGAGTCAGGCAGCGTATATGCTTCAGTTAAAATACAAAAGCAGCCTGGATTGTGATTTAAGGTTGACGAAGGGCTCAGACCGAAAAAATACAGCCCACATTATAGAACACTCTATGGTTTATTCATGTACCGCCCTGGGGAAAAGGCTGTTATATTACACACACACACACACACACACATACAGTACGTACGCACACACCTTCCCACCATCTGCCCACAGTTCACTAGAAGCTATTCAAGACAACAACTCGCCGTGCGCGTGCATACACACGCCACGCGCACACAGAAGAGATGTCAGGTTTTAAGTGGCCATTTGTTAGATTTGGGCAACAACTGAAACATTAGCTTGAGTAACAAACAAGGGGTGTGCATTGTGCAAATTCGGGAGCCCCCTGCGACACCACCCCGACACCCGTTCCCCCTTCCCGTGTATGTGCTTTCATCCTCATTGTGTGACGATCGTCGTTTCTGCCTTTGTTGTTGTTTGTGTATCGTGCTCCCGAGTGCTCCGTTTAATGGAGCAAATGCATGTAAGCAGGAGGCCTTATTCCATGTTTTCATCCTTTCTCTGTTCATACGCTTCTTAGTTAAAAAGTTATGGATTGCCTTCGCTTATCCTTGACTGGGCCTCAAGGGGGAAGCAGTGTCTTCTGGGAACTTTGTGTTTGTGTTGCCACGGTCAAGGCGAAGGTACTCGTTAGAGGGTCGTTTGTCCTTGGAAGCTGATTGGATGACAAGGTCCCTCGGGTGTTTAGGGGGGTGTGGATGATGTTAGACTGACGCATGCACACACGCGCCCGCGTGCACACACACACGCACGCACACGCACACACACACACACACATTATATCGACATGCCCATGCAAACACGCCACTAATAGTTCGTGCACAGTAAAGGTCACAAACACCATATTTTCCCACTCACACAGACACGAAAGACACACAGTTATCTGTAGGGGGAGGGAAAGGGGAGGCTGCGAGAAGCTCTGCCTTTCTGACAAGGAGACGGAGAGATGGATAGGCAGACGGTGAGGGAGATGGATGGATGGAGGGGATCGGAGAGAGAGAGAGGAGAGTTAGTGTCTAATAGAGAGTTATGGCCCCGGGTGGCGGTCCCTGCAGGAGCCGGTGCTGAACGCGGAGCCATCGATTACACACCCTGAAGGACACACCGGGGGGACAGCGGTGGCTGTCAGGCGAGAGAGCGAGCGAGAGAGGCAGAGCGACAGATGGGGCGAGTGAGAGGAAGGCGAGGCGAAGTGGTCGACAAGGGAATAATGGAGAAATCTGCGACGTCTCAGGGAAATGAGTTATCAGCTCCGGCAGAAATCATCGACAGCCCTTCCATTCACTTTTGTGTTTTTCCTCATTTTACAGTGTACTGCATGTCCCTAAATGTGCGTAAGGCAATGCATTTAAAGAGAAATGAAGAAATAGAAGGATGTTTCTTCTCTTGTTGGGTATATCCTGTGTAGGTGTCTCTTGGCTGGCGGTATTATGCGAAACAGGATGAGTGTTGTTATCTTAATGAGGATAGTTTGGACTTGGCAACGAGCGAGGAGCGGATCGAACGCTGGCGCTTAGAGGGAGATCTCTCCCCAGAGCCTTCTCCATTGCATCACCAGTCGTTTTGATGCTCACTTCCCCGGTCAAGCAAACACACACAAACATACACTCGCAAGCTAAATGACTGTCTCCGGCCACCCCACGGGATTACGGGCAAATCAATATCACCAGAATTTTCTCTGTCAGCGAAGCTAGCTTAAAGTAAAGCCCAATGCACCCTGGGTAAATGGGTCTGTCCAAGCAAGCAGAGTTTTCATTTAATTTTTTTATTTTAGTAGCGAATGGAAACTTTCTTGGTGAAAGTCATTACTAGATCAACAACAGTCAGCACAATGATTTAATGCAGACTGATTAAACGGTCCATTAAAGGTGAAGCCAAACAACTGACAAATAGATAATCGTCTAACCAGAATTGAATTGAAGAGATGATCATTTCGAAAAAGGTTAGAAACCAATCCCTTAAAAAGCATCTTGCGATGCTTCAAGGGGTCTGAACCCCCCCCATTATCAATGTGCACCCTGCTAACATACTTCCTCCTCCTTCTAGAATCCTCCTTCATGGTGTCGGCCTCGTCGCGGACGCCCAGCGTCTCCTTCGGCGACTCCTTCGATATCCTGTGCCTGGTGAAGCCCCGCCACAACCCCCGCGTGCCCACCTCCGTCACCTGGCGCTTCCTGCCAGCGGGGGGCGACGGCGAGGCCCAGGGCCAGGCAGACTTCCGCGACCTGGTGACCTTCACCCGTGAGGGCACCCTGCAGTGGGGCGAGCAGCTGCTGGGCTTGGGCACCCGCACCACCGTGGACCGCTCGCACGCCAACACCAACTTCAGGCTGTCCGTGACGCGGGCCGGGCGCCGCGAGGCCGGCACCTACCAGTGCACTGCCGTGCTGTGGAGGCGCACGTACGACGGGGGCTGGAGCAGGGTGGCCAACCGCACCTCCAACCTGCTGGGCATCTCGGTCACGCAGCCCGGTGCGGTGCACGCACGCACACACACACGCACATACGCGCACGCTTACGCACGGACACACACGCTTACGCACGGACACACACGCTTACGCACGCACACGCACGCACGCTCGCTTACGCACTGACACGCACACGCAAGCTTACGCACGCACACGCACATGCGCACATGCACACCCAGGCACGCACACACACACACTCTTACGCACTCACACACACGCGCGCACGTGTTAGTCTGCCACGCACAGGGACAGAGTTATTTCTGTGCAGCAGCTTTGCTCTAATTGCCCTTAGTCTCTGGTTTAGCCAGTAATTGGGCTGTCTGTGTGTGTGTGTGTGTGCGTGTGTGTGTGCACACTCACGCTAGGCTAGGGAGGAGACACACACACATACAGACAGAAATACAGACGACAAAGAGACACAGACAGACACGCAGACAGAGAGACAGACACACACACACAGACGGACACACAAGAGACAGACAGGCAGGCATACAGACAGACAGACACTGAGGTGGATTGAGGAGGAGGATGTTGAATGGACGGCATGGCAGCCTCCACCATGTCTACACACACACACAGGCCAATTAGCGGCTACACACATTAGCGGCCCTCTGCCAGAGTTTAACCCTGCCTTGTGTGCTTCAACACAGCTATGGCTCCTCTGCTCAGGTGCATCCCTGCCAG
>JAODUE010064850.1:0-5000 GCA_027564755.1 Amblyopsis hoosieri | reverse complement strand
GCACTGCAGCATCTTACAGTGCAAACACACACACACACACACACATCTGCAACGGCCTGACTAAAAAGCCTACAGCCGATCGCTATTGAGCGCATGCGCCGATTGACATAATGTACCCCGCGCACGCACACACACATGCGCACAAACTTCAATCTGATATGCCTTAATTCTTTCCTCGTCTTCTCCTGCCTGTGCAGGTCATTAATCTCCTCGAGTTCCCTCGTGCTGACCCCCGTCTAGCCTCTACCCCCCGCCACGCTCGAGCTCCACATCGCTTTCACCGTCAGGCCGGGCTGCGTGCGGCCATCACTCTCTGAGACAGGCAGGAAGAGAGCCAGTGCATTATTGGCCTCTGTTTGGCGGCGCTGGACTGTGTGTGCGTGCGCGCGCGTCTGCGTGATTGAAAAGGGCTGCAGTGTCGTGCGCTGATCCCCGTAATTAGCCAAATCGTAATGATATCACAGAGGGCGGAGGGAGGAGGGGGTTAGGCCGAGTGGTAATCTCCCACTGACACAATGGGATCACAGATACATGGATGTCATTAGCATAGGAATTAGGCTTCCATTATAAGGAGAATGGTGGACGGCCACTCCCCAGCCTCAGGAAAGGCCACATCCCTCATCTTGCAGTGGGACGGAGCTCTGGTCCGGCAGGGAGCCAAAGTGAGCTGCTGTTTGTCTGTGTGCGGAGGAGGAGGGGAGGGGGATCATGGCGTGTCTAAGCCCTCAGCCCTAGCTCTGGTCCTGGCTGTGGCTTAGCCCACGGATGAGCTAATGCTGAAGGAGGTGCAGGCAGGCCTTTTAGATTGTAAGCCCCCCCTGGAGCAAAGCTGCCTGCTGTTTCCAAACCGACCCCCCACCTAAGAACATGACTATTAATTTCTGACTTTTAAAACTCTCTCTAGTCTGTTTCAGTCTCATTGTACTCCTTTTCTGTTGGTCCATCTATTGATAGCAAGTGTGATATTAAGTATAAGAGCGCGTGTTTTTTAGTAAGGTCGCCCTTAAACAACAACGTCTTTATATGTTCCGCTGTTCATCCTTTATACCTGCTATGCTGCTATGCTGCTCGAAGCAGGGAATTGTTGAGTCCAGACAAGATAACGGAGGTGTTTTGGCAAAGAGGAACACGACGGGCTTGTTTATGCAAAGCGATTCAAGGCCAGGGGAGCAGGTGTGTAGCGTCACTTGAACATCATCACACCTGCTTTGATTAATGTTGAAGCAGAGCCCTCCACCTCCTGTATCACTCAGGCATTCGCCTCGAATGCAAGGCAAGCAATGACTCAAGTAAAACAGAAGGCTAAAATGAGTTAAGCATCTCTATTAGTCTCCCTCTCGGTCCCTCTCCTCTGTATTAATGTGTTTTAAAGCCTTCTTTGGTCTTCCTTCATTAAAGTGGAATCATTGCATTTCTGGCCCAACGGAAAACGTTGTCACCTCGGCAGTCATTAAGCACATATTGGGCTATATTTAAAAAGATCCTAAATGTTAGGCAGAGAACCCACCAGCACCTCTGGTGTTAGATCTTCATTTAGGAGTCATTAATATTCATAAACCCTTAGGTGAGACTGCTGAATATTCATGTTCAGTGGCAGGTGATTTAACCGAGTATGATTGGCAGAGGCCAAGATTCTAGTATTTCATAATGTAAAAGGAGATGAGAGGGATGATGGCAATATAGGAAACAGAAGATAGATGTTATCTTAGATATATGTATTGTCCAGATAGTTACATTGAGGGACCCTCATAAAATAATAAACGTACAAAATTAGCCCGGCCCTTTCGGGTCCCTTCAGACAACCCAGTCTGAAGGGGCCGGGCTAATTTTGAAATATATACTAAATATGTAAATGCATCTCTAAAAATGTTTTAAGATAAGCCAGTAAGATTTGCCCGCAGGTGTGACATCATTTCTGGATTGTAGCCACTGTTCTCTTCAAAATGACAGTTGGAAATTGGAATGCTATGGGGCCTTTAATAACTAATTACGACCAAAAGCAGCTGTACAGAACAGTGAAGGCAAATGTTTACACACCTCTCTATAGCCTCTTTATAAGAATAAAGACTGATATACAGAGAGGGTTGTCTAGATTGCCTTCACAATGTATGGTATATAAATGACCGTGAAGATCTGTTGAAGGAATATTGTAGGTTACTGTGTGTCTTCTTGGTGGTTAACTTCACACTCAGATGCCATTGTAGCCATGTATTTTCTTCCCCTGATGGACTATAAAATATCTCACAAAGACGTGTTCATCTGCTGTGAGCCGTGCTTCTCCGATAAAGCACCGTGTGGCGTATTGAAGCTATAAGGAGAAAACGGCCAGATTGCTCGGCATTCTATCTTTTCTCCCTCTCCAGATTCACGCTTCTGTTGGAGGCGACTTGGAGCTTAACACAACTGATAAGTAATTTAAATAAAAGCAGCTTTATCTCAACTCTGCAGTTTGTGTCGCAATTAACGGAAACAAAACGCAAATCATGTGTGAGGAGGGGCAGAGGCAAAGGGTTTTACTGTGGTGTGTGTGTGTGTGTGTGTGTGTGTGTGTGTGTGTGTGTGTGTGTGTGTGTGTGTGTGTGTGTGTGTGTGTGTGTGCCTGTGTGCGTGTGCGCATGTTGTATTGATACCACACACTCGGCACACACAGCCATACCTGCAGTGGGTATGACTGTGATACTAAATACACAGTATGGTTGTCTTTGTACGAAGAACGTGAATAATATTGTCATTATTGCCCTACTGCTTTCTGAGAGATCCTGAAAGACCATTGGTGGAGGGGAAGGGGAGGGGGGGGGGGGGGAAGGAAGTTTCACTTCCAGAACAAGCCCATTAAGGAGAATGTTAATTAAATGTTGTGTAATGAAGCCTGGTGACGGTGTGGCGCCTGCGTTTAATTGACTCGGTTATTTGTAACAGGCAGACTCTGCCAGCCTCTTGCAGGTATTCTAGCCACGCCCGCGTTGTCCGTGGAGACCGGGTTGCCTTGGAAACGGAAGAGGCGGGCGAAGCGCGTGATAGAGCGCGTTATCACACCGTTTATGCTCAAGGTCAACCTCCAAATTATTATCACCTCTCGTCTTCCCTCCAATTCGCTCTCATTTCTCAGACGAGACTTGAGAGGCGCATGTTGTCCTTGTTTGGTGCTGACTGATACAGAGATGTGCGGTTCTTTACAGTGCCCATGCAGCGTGGGTACGGTGTAATGACAAAAGGGACGAAACACATCTATAACTATAAACTCTTAAGTATGGCCGCATGCTAACACGCACAGCTGTGGAGTCAGGCCTGGATGGTGCCTCCACCAATGCAGAACAGGGATTCCAAGTTTTTCCAAATACAGCTTTGTCTTATTTTGTGCCTCCCCCTTCCATTCCCACCCAGAGGCTCATTCAATATTTGGACCCGTTCGGAACAAACGCTCGCAACCTCGATATACGAACACGTACGTGTGGACACGCACACTGGGCAGAGAGAAGCTTATCTTGGCGATGGACGGGCACTGCACATGCATGAAGGATGGCCCTGTTACACATATATTCATATTGGTGTTGTGTGCAGCCTACCCAAAGCATATCAAGTGTGTCCCACATGCACAATAACCCCTCCATATATATTTGCCGTGCAGTGTTTTTCCCCACACGCACTCTGTAGAACAGTGTGGCTCTCTCTGTGGGAATGGACACTTGTCATTGGATGTGACAAGCTGATCTGTGAACTCGCACAGAGACACACCAAACGCAGTGACAAAGAGCAGCGCGCTGGAAACCGCTTTTTAAAGAAAGGGAGCGCAACGCGCAAGTGTTTGTCTTTTATTATTCTGTCTCATTCATCCTCTCCCCGCCCTACTGCGGGAGTGTGTCATTGTAATAACCTGTAATAGGTTGTGATGCTAGCTAATTAGGCTTGAACAATTAGCCCATTTATGCTTCGAAAAGGAAATTCTGTTAACACCGCTGTGTGGCAGCAGGCTTTCTCCAGCCCTCGTCATTTATTATTTGTCCAAGCCGCACATTCGAACTTCTAATAGAGAAAAAGGGGTGAGCGAATTGCTTTGTCCTGTGCCAATCCAAATCCAACACACATCTCCACTTTACAGAGATTCCGCTGTAAATTTTTCTTCTGCAGAATTGATTGCCAGGATTCCAACGGGCTCTGCCCGTAATTCCGGATGGGGAGATTGTCGCACACTCGAGCAAGTCTCCGTTGGGCAGCGAAGCTTGTGATGATGGCTAATTTAGGACGCTCACTCAAGCTGCCAGTGGCGAAGCAGTGCGGCGGCAGATATCCCGCTCGTGTAAAAACGTGTTTGGGCGAACGCATTAACTAAATAGATAAGTGTGTCGTGCAAGGCCCGCACAAAAGAACGCGCGTAATCACAAACAGTGACCGGCGAAGCGTGGCCGACAGCCTTTGGGTTGAAAGGGTGAAATTATCGGCGCAGATGGCCGTGACTCCACGCAGTCAGTCAGTCATATCAGGGCTTAGCCCAGGATAGTGTGAGGAGGAGTGCGGGTGTTGGAGAACAGCGAGGCAGGAGCCTGGATATGGAGTCTCAGCATTCGCTAAATTTGGCAGAGCTGCCCTCTTTAATGCTTTGATGTGAGGAATGCAAATCAGGATCCAGGAGCTGTTACAGCATACTGCTGTGTCAGCAGTAATGGCAACTATATATCATCATGAGTATTGGAAATAGTTATGGATTATCTTGTTAGTTGTGTAATGTGTGTGTGTAGGTATTTCTCTTGAATTAGTTTGTGTGTGTGTGTGTGTGTGGGCAGGATTTACACGTGCACGCACGCACACACACGCGCGCGCAGACACAGTTTATGGTGAGGCAGCGGAGCCGATAATCCCATCCCACAGCCGCTGTATCCAAACCAGTCACGCTCCACAGCTCCGCCCTGACATCTCTGTCTCACCTCTTGCGGGGGGGGGGGGGGGGGGGGGGGGGGGGGGGGGGGGGGGGGGGGGGGGGGGGGGGGGGGGGGGGGGGGGGG
>JAODUE010064829.1:0-16274 GCA_027564755.1 Amblyopsis hoosieri | reverse complement strand
TATATATATATATAAGTATGTTAATGATCTATTAAATGCTCTGTTAATACCTAACCTTTTGTGTATATTTCCATTCGCACCTAAACAATGAGCTTGCAGTTCTGAGTATTGTTTCAGACTTACTGCTGTTAAATGGACTGCATTTATATAGCGCTTTTATCCAAAGTGCCTTACATTATTTGCCTCACTTCACACACACATCCATACACCGATGGTGATGTCAGCCATGCAAGGAGACACCTGACCACCGGGGGAGCAGTTAGGGTTGGGTGTCTTGCTCAAGCACACCTCGACACTTGGTGAGGAGTTAGCGGGGTTCGAACCAGCGAGTTCTCAATCACCTATCGCCCCGCTCTACCGCTGCGCCACTTGCCGTCTGTTCTTGCCCTGCTGGTCATTTTATGTCTGTACAGCCAAACAATATACAGTAACATAATCCTCCAGGAAGGTCCAACACGTAGGAACCTGTGGTGTGTGTGTCCACTCCCCCTAAACACGTCAGAGCCACTTTTAGGATATCCTCTAGCACCAAAATGAGGAGTGTCTCTCCCCGTGTTTATTTACAGCTGCTGTGTGTCGAGGGCTTCCCCCTTAGGTCACCCAGTCCGGGGATCTTAACTTGAGCTTCAGTCGCTTATACTGAGAAGAAAACATCTAGTTGTTTTTCATCGTCGAGGTGGACAGTGTTTCAGACCAAAAGAAGACATGTCATAACATTACACATGATGTTTAGCATCGTCCACTTCTCAGCATGCATAAGATATAATTAGAAGTGATTATAGCTTAGCTTTATGAGAGATAAACACAATCCTCTTAGTACCCCTCTCATTAACGTTTTCGTGTTGCTGGAGACACACTTAACATCCTGACCCTATGTGTCCCGACACACCAGATGACTAAAATCTCACCGACAATATTTGTTATTGATTTGATTTTGCTTTAGACTATAATAACTACTTGACTATGAGAGCTATTGTAGAAAGGTGTTATTTATTATATAAGATACAGTATTTATGTTAAAGCAGCTATATATAACATTTTAAACTTTAATATGTCAGCAAACAACTATTTTCTGTGTAATGATGCAGCAGAGTAATTGTGTCCTGAGCAGAGAATGACATCACAGCAGTCTGAGTTCCTCTGTTCTTTCCTTACATAGCCTGGACAGCTTGCAAGTCGATGCGAGTGTGTGCGTGTGCGTGCGTGTGCGTGTGTGTGTGTGTGCGACCCAAGAAACCTTTGTTTTGATCTGAGATGCTGGTGTGCTTTGTGTGACATCTAGTGGCAGAAAGTCATATAGCACCACTTTAATAAGTCAAGCTACCTGAAATTCCCTTTGTGCTCCATCTAAACCAAGCTCGGGCATATAACCTCAAGCTAAATGTCATTCCCTTTGTGCTCCATATAAACCAAGCTCGGGCGTATAACGTCAAGCTACAGTAACTGTCATGTCTTTCCAGGGCCGATGTGGGTCGTGCTCGTGGCTGACACGGATGGTTTTGTGCCGCTGATGTTCCAGCCCAAAGATGAACTCACGGTTCGGAACGGAAAGAGGAGCTCGTCCCTTCGAACCCCTGGAAGCACAGAGGGCTCATGTCCACCCAGTCCTGTCCTGAAGCCCAGATCCAGCTCCAACACAATTCCCAGCACAAGCCCGGAACCTTCCACTAGAAATCCACCCCCACCTACCCTCCCCTCTCCAAGCACAGGGCTACAACCCATGTAAACGCTTGGCTGTGCAAGGCCATTTACCAAATATATCTGAGTCAAAGTACAAAGTACAGCAAGCGGACTTGGATCCCAGGAACATAACACATGAACACACCACGTATTTCATTAGGCCATTTCCAAATGGACTGCACATAACAAACAATCAATGTAGAGATGCTGTGAGTGCTTCAGTCTTCACCTTCTTAGCAAATTATTTTTGTATAATTTATGGGGAAAACTGTGCTTTTGGTTGCCTTTTCAAAATGTTTACATATTCCTGCTTTGTTTAAAGATGCATATTAAAAAGTGTGATGAAATTAATAATTGGCTGATGTTTGGCTGTGACTGTAGGAAGACACACAACCCATCTAAGTACTGTAGCTTCACAGAGATAAGATAAATATGAATTCTGGTTTGAGTAGTAAAAAAAAAAAAATTCAACTACGGTTCCACATCTGATGACATGGGACACCGGACTACTGGTTTGTGTGACCAAATGACAATGACCTATTCCATATAATATACAATATACATGAGAAATATTATGTTTGCAATAATACCACATACCACTAGATGGGGTAAGACTATCAAAAATCCTCATCGCTGACATTAGATGGGCTACTTGAATCAAATATAGAGAAAACAGTCTGATGTGAAGGATCACTAGGTAGATAGCTTGTACAATGAACATAACTTTGTTCCTTAAGTGAAGGATACATCATTATACTACTTACCCACCTCTAACATTTATTTAATTCATATTATCAACCAATTGTGATACTGTCCCATTAATAAATACCAGCAATGTAGAGCTAAACACTCCAAAAATGTTATATACTGTGTGTGTGTGTGTGTGTATATATATATATATATATATATATAAAATTAAATTCAAATATATATTAAATTCAAATTAAAATAGAAAAGAAAAATATACATATATAATAAAATATATAAAAATAAATATAAAATATGACTATACAGTGTAAAAGAAACAAATCTTAAAACTTTTACATCAAAACAGAATGTGTTTCATTATTTCTCAGTGTAATGTACACTATAACAGAACATCCCATCGTGCTTTCTGAAATGGTTGTCATCGGCAATCTCTCACGCATCACTTAAATCCTCCGCTGTCCTGGAGATGGTGCCTTGTGTCCTGTGGGCCACATACGGATGAGGTTAGGATGCTACCAGAGCCATGGAAAGAACAGAGTTATGCCAACGGAAGTTCGGAATTGCCAACGGTCACATGGTTCCTACGGCAAAATAGTTCCTGGTGAGAGTGCTTGGTGGGCAGTTTGAATATATATATATATATATACAGACATATAACTAATTAGTAGTCAATAAATGCACCGATTTACATTTAAAATATAATTTATAGGGTACTTTTAGTATTTAGGCTAACTTCCGGGAACTATTTTGAGGCTCCGTTCCTGTGGAAAAACCATTGTCCATTGGAGTGAACAGAGATAACGCGATGCTCACTACATGGCTCTGGATGCTATGCAGTATCATCATCAACCGTGTACACACACAGACACCTGCTGTATGTCAACGCCTGTGTGTAATTTAATGTCATTAATTGTTAAATTAAACTGATTGTGCTGTAAAAACAAATCTAGTCTAATATCATGATTTATGTATTAATTTAAGTATCCTGTTTTGGATGGGGTATACCAACATAACATTTGCACTGAAGTTAACTTCTGGACACGTTTAAATTCCTATTGTACGATCATGAAAAGACAAAGCACACACATTCCCCTGCAGCGTGCCTGGGTTTGTTTGTTTATGTTCCTATTTACGGAGCCAGGGCTTTGTTGAAGTACCGGATATTTTTTTCAGCACGCACAGGCCGCCGTGTATTTTATCAGGCCACAGAAACTCCACAGCGCCACACAGCTTTCCAATAAAAATCTGTGGTCAGATTGGGTACTGCAGCAAGTCTTAACTTGACAGACAGACCAAACCTTGTTTTACATTATAAGGAGGTATAAGCAAGGTAAAATAAATTTTTGAGTAAAATAAAGATAGAAAGGATAAAATAACAAGCTTTTAAGTGACTCAAAAAGAAATAATAAGTAATAAAATTTGATAAATATTTATTTTTGACAAACTATTCCAAGAGAATATTTAAAGGTCAGAGGGCCTTTTTGGGGCCCCTTGACCCAGGGCCCGGGAATAATTGACCACCACCCCCCCCCCCACACACACCCCCATGTCAGTGGGGCTACGCACAGAGAGGGGTAAGATAGCAAAATGTGAGGAGATATTCAAAAAGTGTATTATCTTACACTGTAAACACTACATTTAACTTAGTGTGATAATCTAGTTGGACTTGTTTCTAATATAAATGGCTTATCTAGTGACTTAATTTAAGTAAATGTGCACTTAATTTTAGGAATCTTATCAAGTGAATTTCACTTACACTTGCAGCCAAATTTGATTATTTTAAGCAAAATCAAGCATATAACTACTATATTTGCACTTATATTTGATAGGGCATTTTTTGCAGTGTAAAACCGCTTACTGTACCTTTAATGTTTCTAATGTCGTATAGGTCACCTGTAAGTAGATAAAGGGACCCAGCAAGCGAACACCACCGACAGCAGCCGTTACTCACCGCAGCTCCTCCAGACAGAGCTTGTTCCTGAGTCGCACGTCTTCGCTGATGGGATACACCACGAGGATGATCAGGCCCAAGATGATGAAGGCCACCGGGGCGGCGCCCATGAGCATCTTCAGTGTGTACGCCACCTGGCCCGGCTGGTGGCAGGCCCTTGTGTTGTACCCTGCGAACCTGCAGAACCAAAGCCATGAAGAAGAGAGAGAGAGTCACACCAAGTCTGTTGACTCCAATAGATGTTTTTTTTTTTCACAGCAATGTAGTGGAACCGCATAACAGTTCCCGAAAGTTAGCTAGAATAGTTAGAAAAACTAGAAGCAATCTATAAAAAAATATTATAAATGTAAATCGATGCATTTATTGAATATAATTACCAAAAATTGCAGTTATGTACAGTATCTGTATCTGTATTTATCGATTCAACCTGCCCGCCAAGCACTTCCTGGAACTGTTTTTGTGTCTACGTGAACATTGAGAATTTTGAAATTCTGTTGACGCAACTCTCACTTCTACATGGCTCTGGCTTACACCACAGATATTAGAATATGTTACAAAGATAGAGAATTGTCATGCACCTCTATGAGATCAAAAATATTTATTTCTAGTAGGGGGAACAATTGCTGTTTTGGTCCGTTTATTTTGTATTGGTCATTATAAAATTGTATGTCTTTTTATATTTTATGTGTGATAACGCTTTGATTTATTGATTGACTTAACAATGCAGGTCTCGTAAGTGGGCGTGTCGCCTTATGTCACCAACGGCATTTTGCTGACGAGGCTTACCTTACGTATAGCATCTAGAGACAGCTGTCTAAAACTACCACATATGGCCTGAAACAAAGTCAAATGACCCAAAAACTGTTGCAACAGTGCTGCAGATAAATACCACTGTGGCATCACATTGATCGTATGTACTTGGGAATTAATGTAATATACTCCAAATGCCCATTAACGCCCCCAGAGAGAAAAACTGGGAAATGTCTTGGTGAAATCTGTGGACCTTCCCATTGAGTTGCATGGAACGCTGGGTTGTACAGAAGTCTGTACACCCCCCCCACCATCATATAATTCCCAAAAATGCCTCTCTGTTCCCTCCATTCTCTTTGCCTACACTCAGGTTACACAGGACGTACACAGGCGGGGAGGTAGGCAGATGCTGCACACCGCTGACGTAATGAATGTTCCATGACCGTCTCGCTTCACAGCATCACAACATGAGCTGTCTTCAGTGTAAACTGAAAACGGCGCAAGAGCTGCGTAGGAGCGGACATAGAAACGGGTGTTGGAATGACATAGGAACGGGTGTAGGAACAGCGTAGGGACATAAGAAGGAACGGCGTAGGAACGGGCGTAGGAATGCTGTAGGAATGCCATAGGAACGGCGTAGGAACGGAGTAGGAAAGGGCGTAGGAATGCCATAGGAACGGCGTAGGGACATAGGAAGGAACGGCGTAGGAACGGGCGTAGGAACGGCGTAGGAACGGGCGTAGGAATGCCATAGGAACGGCGTAGGAACGGGCGTAGGAATGCCGTAGGGACGCCATAGGGACGTCGTAGGGACGGCTTAGGAACGGCGACTTACTGCAGACAGAGGGTGGAGACTCCCAGGGAGATGCCGGCGGCAAACTTGATGAAGAACACATAGAAGGAGTAGAAGATGGCCTCGTGACCTTTGGAGTACGGGTTGGCCAGCCTGAAGTCGTCCACCACATCTGGCAGCATGGACCTAAAGCGCGCACACACACACACACGTGCACAAACACACACACGTGCACACACACACACACACACACACACGTGCACACACACACACACACACACACGCACAGAGAGAGAGAGAGCTGAGCTGAATTAAGTTGCTTCCTTTAAAGAAGGATACTAATCTCAACGGTCAGGCTTGCTTTGTTTATGTTTTGTGTGTGTGCGTGCGTGTATGTGTGCATGCGTGCGTGCGTGTATGCATGCGTGTATGCGTGCGTGTGTGTAATCTGTCAGCGTAATCGTGTTACACAACCCGGTGGAGATGTTCCAAGCCTGTGACGTGAACAATACTTACAGGGTCTTGATAAACCAACATGCCGACATCACAGAACTAATGACATGATTAAATGAGGAGCTACAGGCTCCACCGCAGAGCGTACAACTGCTGCATAAACAATCGGCACTCCCAAAATAATCATACCCCCTTTGGAGACCTCTGTAATTTGTGCCCAGAGGAAGGGTAAAGACGCAGATGAGTGAAGGGGAGGGAGTTGTCCGTGGAAACGACGAATAACATAATACAGCCGAAAGACGCCGATATTACCGTTCTGCTCCCAGCGTTTAAAAGGCAGGGTTATTCTCCAGAACGCTTGCTAACTTTGAGCTCAAATCAAAACAATATCCCTCCGCAGCGCCGCCTCACACATTGAAATGCATTGTGAAGCAGAGAGCAGTGCTTTGGTAGTACTGCGGCCTGGGTCATTTTGAGCGGTGTTCGTCAGGGCTGTGTAGAAGTAATGGATTATATATTTTTTACACACACAGAGAACGCTAATATAGCAAAATATAAGGAGATATTTGTTGAATTGGACAAAAAAAGTGTATTAGCTTACAATCAGCTTGCAATAGCGGACTATATCTTTAATAGCTCTATGATTAATGGAGGGGGGGTAATCTTATATAGAGCTAGCGCCTGCTTAGACTGGACCTCCCCAGGCCATGACCGTAACTCGCCCCGGGGTGAAAGGCAGCGCCAGGCATCGGCCGCGGCGTCTGCCCGGCACCCGGTTACCACTAAATATACATTAGAGGTTTGTCTAATGGCACATTCTGCAACTGTTCCAAGGCTTGTAATGCCTAATGCTAATGCTGGCGCCGTAAGCTAGCTAGCGCTAGGTACAGTACAAAGCTGCTACTGCACCACAGAGTTACAGAGGCGGTGGTAAACACAGCACAGGAACGATGCAGAGCCACAGCCACAGCCCCAGGGACAGTGCTGTTAGCAAAGCAAGCTATAACATTTGTTTTGGGAGAATGTGGATTTATATTCACCTCACACCTAAATGCCTCCACTTGTGTCTGTCAGATGGCAATGGTAATCGAATCCAAGGGTAATCAGACCCAATTAAAATCTAATAAATCAATACATTGTTTTATTTATTTTAGTGTTATAAAAGGTGCTTAGTTTAAAGCAATGGATTTTAAACTATGGGTTGTGACCCACTGGAGGGCTGTTTTACAAGTATCCCTTACAGATCTTCTGGGCTCACATCGTTGCTTACAAAGCCTCCACCACCCCCTGCCACTGCCACGTACCTTTGAGCACATCTGTGCTTCAAAACATCACAACAGTGAGCACGTGTGGGTATTAATGATTCTCTTTTACATGGCTCTGGGAGTAAAGGGGTACTGTTTACCATGGTAACAGGAGAGAGGCCGCTACGCTGAGCCCCGAGGAGATGGCGACGACATAGGCTACCGCCACGTTGGGGACGAACACCAGGAGCAGCATGAAGGGCATGATCCACTGGCCGGGGAGAAGCGGTTAGCGTTAGCAGAGACACTACATGAGGAGACATGACACTTGGAGAATTTAGAATGGAGCTCTATGGGGGAATTCTGAAACAGCAAATATGGCAGTTATAGAAATATCCAAATATCCAAATATATATAGAAATATCCAAATAATAACACGTGACATAATACAGAAGAGCCAACCGTCTGCTTTTAAGCATTAACCTATTTAACCAATCGTGTGGCTGCATTGACGTAAGCCAACTGCCTTTACAGTCTTCCTAAATAACTGCCCGGGGCGTTTCAAAGATGGCTGCCGAGTGGCGAGACCTGCCAAGAAGGACCTTGGCGTTAGCGTTAGCGTTAGCCATTCAACACAGTGCCCCTCTGTGAGTGTGCTTTCAAGAAAGCCACGTGTTTGCTCACAGCGATGCCGCAGAATGCCGCCGTCTTCTTCCCGAACCTCTGTAGGAACCACTGCCACAGCGGGATGCTCACCACCGCCGACACCTGGGGAAGCACACCTCTCATCAGTTGTGTGTGTGTTTGTGTGAAATCTGAGCTATACTGCATATCTCTTCACATCGATAGGCCTTATACTTCACCTTTGCCTTTCATACAGTGCAATTAAATACCTCATAAGATATTTAAAGCCTTCCAAAACAGCTGCCGTACTTCAGTAAGCAAGCTCTCAAATCGGAATCAAATGATGCGATAATTGTCAGAACCACTGATATAGCCCTGTGTAAGCTAGGTGCTGCTGTATTGCGGATGTGAAAGCGTATCCAAGAGCAACACTCACCAAGATGGTCAGCACGATGTTGTGGAAGTGCTCCCTCAGGTCCACAGCGTAGGTGCAGAAAAGAACAAAGTTGCTCTGCACCAGCTGGAACAGGCAGAGTTTTTGTTAAACCTTTATTTTTATTTGACCCGAAAGGCTCTTGAGGTTAAAAAAAGCTCATTTCTAGGAGCGTCCTGGAATTAGATAGCAGCAGCAATACATTTGTCTTGGCCTAAAGCCCAAGACAAATTTCCCTACGGGACAATAAAGTATACCTTACCTTGCCTTACCTTACATTGAAACGTGGTAACATACCACAATAAAACATTTAAGAAAAACTAAATGCCTTGAAATAGTAAAAGAAAATCACAATCACGAAAAGCTCAGGCTATAAACAACGACATATCACCACATGTATTCAGATGCATACAGAGGTGCGTTTGTGGCTAACATGTTTGCTTTTAACTAAAATTTGGAACGTTTTGCGTAAAAAAAACAATGTAAACGGTCACCCTTCATCCATCTTAGACGTGTGTTTGCCAAGAACTACCTCCTCAAACCGCTTGCTTAGGTTCGCAAACGTTCGTGGTGAACTCAACACAAACGGAAAACTGTTTGAATATGTTCGCAAACGTTTGCAAACATTCGCTATGTTCACCAATTCTGAACACACAGTACCTCATGTACTGTGTGTTCAGTCATCTGTGCCAGTACTGTATACAGTATCTCTGCTCTGTCAACAACAACCAGTGGAGATTTAAAGGTATAGACAGCAATTGTAAGCTAACACACCCTAAGCCCTAAAATAGAGATTGGCTGTCATTTACTTTGCAACTTAACTTAAAACTTAATTTACCACTGGAATGGGATCGGATCGGCCGATACACAAAGTGCCGGTATCTGCATCGATATCGGGACTGAAAAAACTGGATCGTTTTATAATTTCCACAGAGCCCTGGCTCTGTAAATGGGCATGCAAGCAAAGTGGTGCAGACCGCACCACACAACACTATGCCAGCCTTGGCTGTGTGTTTCCAATATGTGGGGCGGAGCCCCTTCTACGGCACCAAAGGGAGAGGTGTTTTTGCTTTGATCGAGTTCACACATCTTCCTCCAGGGCGACTGTACCTATAAGGAACACCCCTTGCTGTGTAATCAGAATTACCCTTGAGGGCGAAACCAGCTTTACAAAAATGCAGTCGACTTTGAGTGTGGAGTGCTGGTTACCTGCTACTCTTCTCTACCCCTCCCCCCCCGCGGCCACACACACACACACACACACACTTACACACACACACAGCTGGCCTTCCAGGTATGATTGTCTCATAACACAAACAGCACAAGGGGGAAGCTGCTGTGCTCTGTTACGACTTATCAGCAAAATGACACTTTAAAAGATGCCTTTGACTGCTAAGTGCTCGCCCCTGCTGATCGCATCAATCAATCACAGCAGAGGCGATTTCCCCGGCAGCTCACCTCCTCTTCCCACCCCCCCACCGCACCACACACTTCCCCCCATACACACCCACACCGTTTCCTGTAACGCTGCGGGCTGAGGAGTGCTTTGCAAAAGACGAGGCAGCGCTGGTTCACCTGAATGGCCACGCTGATGAAGAGGAAGGCGGCGGTCAGTGTGAGGTATGGCCTGTGTCTCATCACCAAGACGAAGCCCTTGTGGAACGGGATCTGCTTTTCCGTCTGCGGGGCGTATGGATCTGGAGACAGGTGGGTCGGGCGTTGTGAGGCCGGGGCAGCGGAGGACAACAAGCGTATCAGATAACACACAGTTAAGAGGAAAATTGCAGCGGATCTGCCCCAGTGACTCGACAGTGCTGCACTGTACAGTCACTGGGCTGCATTGCGGCACATTGCCAGGGGTGTCGGTGGATGATGTATGTGTGTCATTCTGCGGCTTGGTAGGCTATGTGCAGAATGTGACACAGGCGCTTGCCTTCCTTGTGTAAAGAAAGACAATTACTTTCCGTTTAAGTTCCGTTGGTATTTGCAGTATAAACTGTAAATACAGTGGTCGCTTCGCTTGGTCAGGGAATTGTGTCATTCCTGTAGAAAAGAGAGTCACGTCAACTCCATTCACTCAAATGGACTATTATACCACAGCAATGGCGGACCGTGGAATCGCAAAACAGTTCCCGGAGGTTAGACACAAATACTAGAATAATGTAAATCGATGCATTTATTGACAATTAATTACCAAAATTGCAGTTATGTATCAGTTTTTATCTATTCAAATTGCCGAAAAAAGCGCTTCCTGAAACTGTTTTTGCATCTACATGAACCATTTGACCGTGAACATCTTCCGTTGGCGTGACTCTCTTCTGCATGGCTCTGGGCAGTACGAACAGGAACAGGAGAGACACACACAGACACTCACCCTCTTTCTCTTTAACGCCCAGGAACATCACCACCGTGCACACGAGGAAGATGCCTCCGATAACGCCAGCTGCTATCATGTAGACTTCCTTCTGTGGAGAGCGAACGGGAAGGGCGACAAGGGCCTTCATCAATCCACATCTTCCCATCCGCTCACACAGCCCACGGCCTGCTCTATTCTGAGGACATCTTTAAATCATAATGTTCTCGATTGCATCAAAAATGGATTTGCTTTCACAACCTTACGTATTAACTTATGGAAACGCAACATCTACGGCCGTTTTTAAATAATTTTAAAATAAAAAATTGCTTCCCACTTTAATGTGACATTCAACAAAGAGTGGCATGTTTGCGGCCTTTCAGAGTAGCTGGAGTCAATACAAACCATCATGCACTTTTCACTGTACAAATACACACGTAAACAGAAGGCAACCTCAAGCCAATCTGCATCTCAAAATAAAACCCCGGAGGTTTAATGCCTAACCCCAACAGGAACTGCTCTGCCTTAAACAACTTGAGCTTGTCTGCTATTTTTCCAAGCGGCACCGTCGAGCGTTTATTCACATCAAAAGCTCCCTGCTTCCCCGAGAGCCGAGCGAACACTCCCAGACAGTGTGTGCCACCCTCAGCCTCCTCACCGCGGAGGAATCTAGCGGGCGAACCGCGGTGAGTAGGCTGCCCATGTCGGGTTCAACCGTAAATCATGCTGGAAAAGAAGCATTTGATTTAAACACCCCAAATAGCTGTGGCGCGGCTTGATCCACCGCGGGACACTTTGGGGCTCTGGTCGGTTTTCATCTGCGCCAAGTGTCCCCGGGACACGACCAGTTATTCACGGCTCTGCAAACAGCCGTGTGAATATGACTGCCTCCTAACTCCATTTGCTATGTTTGCTCACGCTATTCGAACCAACAGGAAAGACCAACATGTTGAATGAAGAGTCTAGGCCGCCTTAAGTGTTCTGTGTGAGATATAAATAGAGTTAATGGCAAACAGATTGTAGAGGCCCCTCGACATGTTTGAAGGGTCTGATGTGAGGGAGGAAACCCCGATTTGTGGTAGGAGAAACAGGGCGCACCGTCGGCATCTTGGGACCACATATCACAGCCTCTTCTCTGCAGAATCGGAGGCCAGGCTGGTGCTCGCAGACGGGTTTGTAAACATTTCATACAACCTTCCATTCATTTTTTCTGCTAATCTTTTTATATTTTTATATTCCTCTTGAGGTTTATTCGGAAGTAAACAAAACGACCTGCCCTGAGTACACCGCACAGCACCCTCAGACCAAATTTGCGCGCCCATTTTTCAGGCTACCCGGGAGCCCGTGGTCGGCACGGCGACACTTACGGCGTGCGACGAGTCCCGGGAGGACACCAGGCTCTTGACGATCTCTGCCCCACTGCTGTTGCCGAGGTAACCACTGGACGTGTTGCCACCAAGGCAGTGCTTCATTGTGTGCGCGCTGGCCACGATATGGCCCTGGATGGCAGCGCCCACCAAAGTCCCCAGGACCTCCATGGTCATTCCTGGCATCGCACAGGGCAACGACACACGTTTCATCCATTAGCATGCACCACAGACGTAACAGTGTCAATAACGGGTCGGTCATGTGAGTCGATCTTGTCAGGTTACGTCTTTAAGTCTATTTATATCTCAGTCGATGTCGATGTTGTTAGTTCATCATATTGGTCGAGGTTGTCAGTCAATCTTGTCAGTTCATCATGCCAATCGATCTTGTCAGTCAGTCATTTCAGTCGATCATGTCAGTTCATCTTGTCAGTTTATCATATCAGTCAATCATGTCAGTCAAGCTTGTCAATCAATCATGTCAGTCAATCTTGTAGGTAAATCTTGTCAGTTCATCATGTCAGTCCATCATGTCATTAAGTCTATTTATATCTCAGCCGATGTTGTCAATTCATCATGTCAATCAATCATGTCAGTCGACCATGTCAGTCAACCATGTCAGTTGATCATGTCTGTGGGTTCACAGCTGTCCAAAAACAAAATGCCCGCCCTTCATTGAACCCTGCATGGTGCAGGCACAGTACAGTGGTCATTCATGCACACTGTATACAACGTACGGTAGGCTGTGGCCGAGTCTCTCTCCTTCTGCTCCGTGCTCAGAAACATGGTGAGAGCCGAGTATGGCACGTGGAAGCACTGCAACGACACAGAAGACAGACGGCAGTTAGTTAGCGCACACAGTTAGTTAGCACACACAGATTGTTAGCGCACTGTTAGTTAGCACACACAGTTAGTTAGCGCACACTGTTAGTTAGCGCACACAGATTGTTAGCGCACACAGTTAGCAAATACAGATTGTTAGCGCACACAGTTAGTACACAGCAGGAACCTCCGGTGCTAAGAAATTAATAAAAGAAGAAGTGCCAAAAACTGCAGTTCCTCGAATGGCCACTTGAGGCTGGCTGCAAAAGAGAGTCAATGCCCATAGACTTCCATGTTAAAATGTTTGACTTTACAGGAAAAGTAAACATGTTTACAGCCTGGTTCAAAAAACGGGTTTCTATTCAATTAGTTTTGGTTCATGACAACTGTATGGGGGGCGGATTTGTTTATAACTCATCAGTTAGAAATATATTAACCATGCATGAATCCATTATAATATATGGGGGGGAGTTACAGGCCGAGTCAGGTACTGCAAAGATGGAGATAGCCAGAGCCAGCACAGCGCGGACTTCAAACCCATTCTTGAGAAAAGCTATGGGTGACGTCACGGAGGGTTTGTCCATTTTTATAGAGAATATATGTTGCTACTCTACAGACCAGGGAGTCAGTGTCCTTGTGTGCGACAAGGAAAACGCACCCGTCTGTTAAACATGCTGCCAGCGAACATTATATTAAAGATGGTAATCAATGATCTCTATGGACTTGCACGCAACAGTAATGGCCGCCTCAGGGGGCCCGGCTCCTTTAATCAAGCCACTCCTGTGATAAACGCTGATATAAATATGTAAATATATCAGCGGCGGTAAAATCACCGCGGTGTTTCCACGTTGCCAACCTCAGCACTCCGGCCCTCTGTTTTCCTGTTCCACCACCACCACCTACTCCAGAGAATAAGCGTGTAACCACAGTTTTTCCTCCACTTTGTAATTTACGCGAGAGCCTAGTCAGCATTGTGGCCACCCCAGCGTCCAACGCAGCGACAGAAATAAATGTGGCGATGGGGGAAAAAAAAGAAAGAGAGAAAGAAAAGGCTCCGGAGCTATACGATCATGTCATTTGTGGGACCCTGCTCGGAAACAACCATTTATAGAAAACAAACTGCCTGGCAGGTCTCAACTGCCTCAATGACGGCTTTGCGTGTAAAGCCCAATTGAATGCTGACCGAGAATTCGTTGGGTCATACAGTAGTTATTAGGCCACCCATATTAGCCATATTAACAATCATAAACCGAAGGCTAATTTCTATGTATGTATTTTTATAGTCAGGTTCAATGCAGAGAGACAATGAGGGGAAATCTAAAAGTGGCAACCAGCATTTAACCAGCTTCCTGGCATGACTGCCCGTATGGCGGTTTCTGCGCTCTGTAGCAGACCTTATACTAGATGTTGGCCCCAAAACATAGCAGGGATGTGCGTGGAAGAGGGGAGGGGAGGAGGGGGGGTAATAAACAAAACGTTCTGACGGAAAGTACCAAGAGGGAAATTGTAAATGGCTTCTGCTAATCTGGGAGCCCCCTCTAATTCACCTCTCACGTAGCAAGAAGTAGTCCCACCGTGAGTGCTGCAGTCGACAATACAGCATGTCATTGGGAGTCTGTGTAAACACATCTGGCATGAGAGTGACCTGGGAAATCACTACGCAGAGGTGTTCAATGTGAGCTGTTTACTTTTCACTGAGTGACTGAGGGATTTACTGTCTTGTTAGTCCTTTGACCCAGTGGGTCGATGAGACCACTGACAACACAACTCACTGGTCGACAGTATTATCAAAGTCCTTATATAGTATAGTGTCTGTATTATCTTCATTGACAACCGACTCATTGGTCTACACAGTATTAGCTTCAGCGGACGACATAACTTATTCGTACCACAGACTGTACATAAATAAATAATAAATAATAAATACTGTACTATAATAAATAGTTTAGTATTATAATACTATAATAAATGGACAAGCCCTCCAAGACGGGGAGACTAGCTGAGACCAAAACCGTTTTTTGAACCAGGCTGTAATAAACATGTTTATTTTTGCTGTAAAGTCTGACATTTTAACATGGGAGTCTATGGGGATTGACTCCCTTTTGCAGCCAGCCTCAAGTGGCCATTTGATGAACTGCAGGGTTTAGCGACCCGTTTATTTGAATCAGTAGCTGGGTTTACATGGACACTTTTTTGTATTTCGGAATGGAATCTTTCCGTTTGAAGTCTTCGGGTTACTTGTTTACATTGAATGTCATTAATCGGTCCTGGTGTTTATATGTGCTGATGCAATTTATCGCAAAATATGTTAAACATGTACACATTAGGCTCGGTATTGTAACGTGTCCCGCTAGCTAAAACGTTAGAACCGGCTAGACTCTAGTTGTAGGCACGTTGTCAGGAGAATGCGGTTGTATACAGCTCCCGGTGAAGTCACTGTACCAACTTCCATTCATTTCTTTGTGCGTGTCGTAATTGTCTTGTTCAAACTTTGTACAGTGACTGTGCAGAATAGTCTACCGCAGTAGCCAGGGCATACTGTTTACACAGTAGAATCCTTCTTTCAATCAGGTTATGGAACGGGTTATACTAACCCCTCTGCTTCGGAATGACATTTCGATCGGGTTGGCCGGTTCTCTTCTTTCTTTGTGGTGTTTATACGGAGCATTTTCTTTCGGGTTGGGCTTTTAACCCGATTCCAATCGGAATAATAGGGTCCATGTAAACTAGCAGGGAGACATCTACAACACGCAGGGCAGTGGGTCCCCCAGGACCGGAACTAGGGATGGCACGATCCAGTTTTTTCAGTCCCGATACCGATACAGATACTGGCACTTTGGGTATCGGCCAATACAGAGTACCGATTCAATTCCAGTGTTAAATTAAGTTTTAAGTGAAGTTGCAAAGTAAATGACAGCCAATCTCTATTTTAGGACTTAGATGTATTTTAGAAACCTGCTGCTGATAGTGTGGCCTGGCTAGGTTAGACATGGCTGATTCTTGACAGTAGACATACGCATGTAAATTAATTTACTTGGATCAGCCCCATGGATCGGTTACAACTGTCCAATTGTCACCGATACCGATCCAGCTATT
>JAODUE010064818.1:0-12500 GCA_027564755.1 Amblyopsis hoosieri | reverse complement strand
ACTGTAAACTAATAAAGACAATGACAGATGCGCGGATATATGCAAATGGAAATTTCCTTTTCACGTTTCTCGTATCCTCATCTGCATTGTTATTGCGTTTCTTTCTGAGAGAGAGCAGATGTTATGTTTCAGCATTACGGAAACCACATCCATCGCTTCTTGTATCGAGAGTGAAAACAGCATGCTATCTGCACCATTCAGCATAAATTATATCAGCCTATTTGATTCCAACTGTTGAGAGCACAGACTGTTGACGGCAAAACAAGGAAGCGTTTTTCAATTTTCTTCTCAATTTTCACAGCAATGAAAAACTCGTACAGTTACATTTTAAACACACTGGCCATGTCCTTGTGACTAAGCAGGACGGTGCTGTAATGTCTCGTAATCCCTGTCCTGTGCTAGTCTCGTCACTTCATGTGTTTACCTTGCGTTTCAGGCCTGTTTCCCCGTCACTCCCTGCCCTGTGTATCGCAGTCTCGTTACGCCCACCTGTGTCTATGTAATCATGTCTAACGTGTTGCAGCTGCCCCTCGTTGTTGGTAGCCAATGGTGTGTCTTCCTGACTTGTCTACTTGTGTATGACTTGTGTCATTGTAAATGTTGATGTGATGTCAGTGTTGCATTGCGGTCCTACTCTTGTTCCTGCCTGTGGGCTTTTTAAATAAACCTTGTTTATGCTCATCGACGTGTCTTGCATTTGGGTGCAGCGCGACAGGTGCCAGTTAAACTTAAACTCAAATTAGAAGCTGGCAAACGTACTGTACTATATTGTGTATTATACGTCTAAATAATACATGTATAAATAGCTTATCCTCTACAGTCAGTTAAATGTTCTTTGTCGCTCTCAAACTGATTAACTAAGTGCCACCGCTTTTTGCTAATAATTAAACACAAACACCACTATCTACATTTTTTAGCAACTAGCCAGCTGTATCATTCCATAAATATGTAAACCGCGCTCGCAGGGCATGACGAATTAGATGGGGTTAGTTTTCTAGTTCCGCAAACTGTCAGTCACGTTGAAAGAGGCCTTCTCAGAAAACACTGCATGGGTAACAGGTTCTGTACAGCATGGTACTGTCGGTGGGGTGAGAACATGTATGTGCATAACCAGACAGTCTGTGTCATTGTCACCTATATAGGATTAGCGATCCACTGACCATATATGGTCAGTGGATGCACCAGCTAGGATAATATCTTTATTCAGTGGTATCCGCCTTTATATGTTGAATAGCCAAAATAAAGGGATTATCAGGGTGGAGGCAACAGTTAATGAGATGCAACAGACATCTATTTAATGCACACACGCACACGCTCGCACACACAGGCGTTTTACATCCTAGACGCATTAGCACACGCTAATTTAATTCTGTGTCTTTCTTTCTTGGTTAAGCCACATAATTGGACACCCCCTTCCAAACACACACACACATCCCCCACCTGTGAACACACAATCAGCCCACCAACATCAGAGCAAATTGCTATGTTGCACTTACACTTTACAGTATCTTCCCTGTGACACCAGCCTTTAGGACTGAAGCCTGCCCCTATGTGTGTGTGTAGGGTGGGGGGTACACTAGCCAGAGATGTCCTTCAGATGGATTGGGGTTGTAGGGAGGGGGGGGGGGGTCGGTTTCCACCTCTTAGAGCCCTCCATCCTCTGGAAGAGACAATAGGCCGCTGCACCGTTGCTATGCAACACCCCCATTTACAAGCAGTCAACGAGTGGCTGTGGCTTTAATTGTGATGACTTGGCGTTTTACACACACACACACACACACACACACACACACACGCACGCACACACACACACACACACACACACGCACACACACACACACACACACACACACACACACTAGCACATACAAATATAACATTGTTAAATGACAAAACATGGATATTATATTAAGATAAGATTGAGATAAGATATTTATGAGACAGCCATTTCTTTACCTTTGTGTTTTATCTGTGTGCACGTGTGTGTGTGTGTGTGTGTGTGTATGTGCGTGTGCGTGTGTGGGGAGAGAGGGTCACGGAAGGGTGCTGGATAAATTGAGTGATGGGGGTTGGGTACAGTGTGTGTTTTTCTTAGACACACACACACACACACAATCATCTCCTTCATCTATGATTTAATTTGACCTGGGATGGGGGCCCATGTAGTCAGTGTGCACGTGTGTGTGTGGGCATGAGGGAGAATGGGTGATCCATAAGGCTTGTGTCCATTCACAGTAGCCTGCCAGAGCATGCATGTACATCTCACAGCTTCAGGTGCGCTAGATTTGTCTCCTTGTACCTCTCTAAACCACCTAAAAATACACGTCATTGTCCCCGTTTAAACAGAGGGGACGGCTCGGGGGCTTCTGAGGCAGGAGGATAAAAACAAGTCTGTGTTGGAGAGAGAGAGGAGAGAATAAATACATGTTTGAGGGGGAGAGAGGGGGGTAGAGGAGAGAGGGGGAGGAGTATATTAGACGACAGGGAGGAGAGAGAGGGTTGGCAGGTGGTGTGATGAAGGAGAGAGAGAGAGAGAGAGGGAGGATGGGGGGGGGGGGAGGAAGGGGCTGCGGCCATATTCTGGCTTCTGACCTTTCCAAGCACTCCATTTATCAGAGACGGTGTAATATCACGCCCGCCCCACACACACACACACACGAAGACATGCGCACACACACACACACACACACACACACACACACACACCCGCACACACACACACACACGCGCACACACTATTACACCTTTCACTGCTAGCACCATCTGTCTGTTAAATCTGCCCTTCATCTTTCCTGTTTCCTATCCGCCCTCTCTCTCCGTCTAGCTTCCTCCGCGCATCTCGGCCTGTTTTCTGGTGTCGTTCTTTGCACCCCACTATTGCCTCCCTTCATCTAACCCCCCCATCTGTCCATACTGCAGCGTAACGCGTGAGATACGTGGTTAAAACATGGGAGCATGCAGGGGACTCAAAGGGCACATCTTCAAACAGAGACAGCAGCTGAGGTGGGGGGTTGTGGGGGCAGTGCCGCCTGACATGGCAACCTTCATAACAGCAGGGGGTGGCGGTGGTGAAAGGAAGGGTGGCGGGGTTGGGAGGGGGTGACGGGCGGTGCAGAAAGGCCGTGCCAGGAATATTCCCATTTATGTTTTTCTGACCTTCCTTAGCACAGCTCCGCCCAACCAATCAGCTTAATTTAAGCAAAAACACCTGTGTGGGTGCAAGGGTCTCTACAACAGCCACTGTAGCCAAAAATCTATATTGCATGTCGAAACAGTGGTCAAATGACACACGCAACAGCTAAATGAAACAGATGTCAAACTCAAGTATATTGTAGATATACAGTATGTTAGAATATAATATCTACATGGAGGCCATAGCCCTTTAATAAATTGCAGATTGGTGTCACAGGGAGGGCTGCAAACCATCTGAACCTCATGAGCAAATCAACACGCTTCAACAGACTAAAGCACACTGCTGCTGCTGGTGGCAAATCTGCTGTCAGTCATAAACACACGCTGGAAACACACACACACACACCCCTACTGTACACAGTCACCCCGAATATAAATTAACCAATTATCGAGCAACATGGCATCAGTGCAAGGCAGACGTCTGAGAGAGAGACAGAGAGAGAGAGAGAGAGAGAGAGAGAGAGAGAGAGAGAGAGAGAGAGAGAGAGAGAGAGAGAGAGAGAGAGAGAGAGGGTGTGGGTAAACGAAAAGTGGCACTGAAATCTCACATTCACCAAAAAGTAAATAAAATAATAATCTTATAATAATAATAATAATAATAATAATAGGAATTGAACTTAAACTGTAAACCTTTCTTAAACTGTCCTTTTCCCAATATTATGTCCATCCTCTTCACTAGAATGGATCCGTTCGTAGTGGATGAAAATACTGATGCTGTTCCGGTCTGTGAAAGATGGATTATTTGTTGCTGCCAACAGAGGGTTTAACATTGAGCTATGGGTGCTGAGTCAAGTGTTTCACAGAAGTTCAGTTCAAGTTAAACTGAATCATTTGAAATGATTGGACTTCTTTTTAGAACAGACATTTTGATATTAACTAAATTCCACTAAGCCTAAATGTTCACATTATTGCTGTATCACATTCTCAGGATCTCTCTCTCGCTCGCTCGCTCTCTCTCACACACACACACACACATCCATTTTAACCCCACCCCTACATACCCCCCCTCTTAGTGACCCTTAAAAACCTTGAGCCATTACCGCCATGAATTATCTCTCAGTGTTCCTGACCGCTTACTCATGTTAAGCCATTAGCAGGAGCCCCGGACACTTAACACACACTACACACAACACAACCACGTCAAGCTGCTGTGACCCCATAGCGGTGTTGGCAGGGATCCCTACTGTTGATATCGCCCTTGAGTCCATTGAGCAACACAGCACATAGCATCATATTATTGCGGTAATGACTTGCTCTTGTGACTTATTGGCCCCTGATAGCGATGAATAGAGAGAAATGACTGGGTGTCTGACAGTTTAAACTGAAATGAACAAGGTATTCGTCCTTTCTCAAATGAGAATGAACACAAGGGCATCGCATGGGTCATTGCCATTGACTCCAGTCCTGAATGTTCAGTGTGTGATGTTGCAAACATCGCTGCCGCTGCCAAATACATAATACATGCTTGCATAAGCTTCTAATGCTTAATTTTCCATGATTTTTGTTCCTGTTTCAGGAGAAGAAGCTAGATGTTCACAGTCAGCTGATGCTGCGAGAAACAGAACGTGATCTCTCTCTCTCTCTGGTATTAACTGTGCAAATGCAGCCGTGAAAGAGATGGCAGATTTTTCCATAAGCTGCTTGGGCACAAAAAATTACAACTGCAATCCCTTTGCTTTCCCAGGCAAATTCATAGAGATCGTGATTGGAGTGCCTTCCACTTTTGCAATATTTAATATTAAAACACATCTTTTACAGGGACACAGCAATTAAAAACAGGATAAAACAGCAAGCTCACGAGAATTCAGTGAAGTGCATCCCTCCCTCATCCCCCTTCCCCAACCGCCCACCCTTTCTGACACACACACAAGCACACACAGACACACACAATTGGTTTCACAGAGTTCCAAAGGCCGTGATACAAAGCCCCAGAGAGGAGTCTGTTTGTGGCGATGTTCCGTCGGTTTACCCCTCGTATCCCTTGGGCTCCTCTAAGAAGTCCTCACAAGGGACTGGAGGAATGCTGGGAAATAAACCCAAACCGTCACAGCCATGGCGTTTGCGTTGGCAGGACTGCGTGTAAACCCTCGCAAGCACACGTACAGTAGAAGAGACACTGTGGTTCCATGACATGCTTTTGTGGACATTATCATTCAGGCAGGCTACAAAAGCTAATGCTAACACAAGTTAAAGCTAATGAAAAAGTCAGACTATATCATTAATTTTATCCCTCACATCGGTAATATGGCTCACCTGCACACATGCATGCACGCGCACACAGACATCATTCTAATTTCACACATGGAAGGATGAATAACGCCAGACTATCTCTCGTTAAAATGAAATCCTTAATACTGCAAGCTGTAATTTCTCAATGTTTCCCTTCTGCACTCATGCTAGTTCACATGCACAAGGTGCTGGTGAATGAGGTGGTATGGGCTCACAATAGACAGGGTTTCTTTACTAACAAGAAGTACAATGCCAAACCCATCTGGCTTAACGCTTTCTCTGCCACGTGATGCCATTGTTGTGTTATTAGGCCAATAGCCCACATAACCACCTGCTACAATAAACAGCTTTCTGGGTCGCGGGGGGATTACAAAAGAGCTAACGCCCTAAGTCTCAGGGGCCACAAATAGGCCAAACACTTTCAGCCTCGGTTTTGAGGTGACAAGAACGAATACATGCAGTAGTCACCTCGGGAGTCACCTTGGTGAGTGATATCTGTCCCATCTAATTAGCTGGAACAGGTCTAGGCCAGTGACGGTAAACGGCTTATTTCCAGTAGCATCTAGCATTACCGGTACGCTGATGTTTTTAGGCATGTGTGGAAGGTGCTTTTTGTGTAAATGACCAGCATCCGCTTAACATGTGGTGCCAGCCTATTTTTAGCCACTGTAACTTGTTGCGCCTCAATTGTTGCAAATAGCCACACTGGTGTTTGAAGTTGATAGCAGACATGCATGTTTGTTATTATTATTATTTTGTTTTTTCAAGCCACTATTGTTCAAAATTGCTGACAGCTCCGTTCTAGCAACGCCTAACTTCCTTTGCCTAGCCACATGCTCTGGTATTGTTTTCATTAGCAAGACTCAAGTAACCTGGACTTGCACAGTACAACATCTGTGTGATACTGCTCTACAGAAATATACTATGGCATCTAGGTCAAACTGTGATAGGGCATTTTGATAGCAAGTTATATAGAAGTTATAGCTAAGATGAGCTCGGTGTTCATGGGTGTAAAAAAACCTACCTTGAAAGCACATGTAACATTCTTAACAATAAAAACATGTGGCTCCTGATTTTGAGACTGGACTAACCCTCTTTTTACATTAGAATATTATTAAAAAATGATGTCACGCACAATATGTTTCGTGTTATTTTGGCCTTCATCAGGGAAATATACAGTAATCACCGTCTACATCACAGACCTCCTACCGTTCTTGATTTCCTAGACGTATTGGTCAAAGATAGAACAGAGAATGAAAATGACCCTGTCTATAACTATAAGTCACTAATACTCTAGAACAGAGGTAACCAACACGGTGTCCGTGGGCACCTGGTCACCCGCAGGAACTACGAGAGTCACCCGAAGAGCATGTTTTAAAAATAACGTCGCCCTGGAGCTCCATCTAAAATTGTGTTGCTGTTTTTTTGTAGATTTGAAAATGACAATATTGAATATAGCATTTTCAAAACAATTTTGTATGAATTAACTGATCTTGTCTGGCTCAAAGTTCAATATTGTTTGCATGACAACAAACCATCTGAGACAAGCAAACGGGCGCAGCTACGGGAGCTAGAAACAATAAACAAAGACAAACACGGCAGAAAAGCCAAATAAAACGTAGTATTTAAGTTATTTTTTGTAAACAAAGTAGGCCTCTCTTATTTGTCTGACTGTGGCGACGGCAAAGCAGCGCAATTTAGAGACATTTCTCTCCGATGTCCAAATAGGCAAGCAGCCTACGATGGTTGGAAGAGTGTCGGCTATGTACGGGAACTTGACAGAGCAGTTGAACCGGGATCTGGTTATACGTGCAGGTGGTTTTAGTAGTCTATCCAATGTGAGTCTGTGGACAGCAGCAGTAGGCTACTGATGATGTTCATACGAATGGTGTTTGATGGAAACACCTACATGATGATACATGATTTGAAGATGTGACAGGTAGGCCTAATAGTTATAGTCGGCTATTGTAAGATAATAGCCTACGGTACACTTTTTGTCAACAACTCCTCGCATTTTGCTATTTTACCGATCTCTCTGCATGCTAAAAAAAATAATCTGGTAGTATCCTACTTCTACACAGCCCGTGCTCCGTAAATAGGAACATAAAGTGGCGAACGCCGCTCACTTGTACAACAACTCCGCTTTGCTTCAAAATGTATTGCAATGTGTGGGGCGGGGCTGGTGTGTGGGCGAGGTGTGATTTTGAACAAAATTAATCAACAAAAGTGCTCATTTATACAAAGCTGTCAAGAAAGATACAGTACACACAAATAACAGAGATGTGATGATAACGCTGACATTCAAACTAAAAGATTGAGATTTAATAACAGAAATGGTGTTGCATGTATCTGTGTTGTTATTATTGTGAGGAATCATTACCAGCAGCCTAGCCTAACGTGATTAATCTCTTCGACTATATGAATATTTATTATTTATATTATCATAAAAGGTGAATCGTGTAACTTTCTTATTCAGGATGTTTCAAACAAGTAGCCCTTCGTATTACTCAGTACCCTGGAAGTAGGTTGAAGGTTGGTGACCCCTGCTCTAGAACCATCTCCTGGTAGACCATATGTAAGTCCCTGAATGACAGGTACGCCCACCCAATTAGAACTGCCAGTGCCGGAACAATAAACGAAGGCCTTTACTAGAGAACTCTTTCATGTTAAGAGCCATTAAGGTAGAGAAAGTTACCACAGATGTTAGGAGTTAATCCAAACGTCCCCCCTGCCAGCCATCTTCTAAGAGCTCCCTAGGAAATGAAGGCAATAACAGGAAAATAAACAAGGACAAAAAATGAATGGAATTTAGGAATTTCAGGGTTTTAGGGATACACACTTTAACGTGTGTCTGTTAGACACATCCACCTGGGGAGCCGTCAATTCAAAAAAATACTTGGCAGATGATTGGACGAACCTGTGAACCTGCACACGCTGTTGTTAAATCCACTTGCAGTAGACAGGTTGGGAGAAGAGTGAAAACACATTTTCCATTGAGAAAAGCCTTTTGCTCTTCTAATAAATGAGAATAACAGATTTTTTTAGTTGTTTTCAAGTCGCCTTGGTCACACGTAAACCACGCCCATAAACTATCAGTGCGACGCACGCAGATTGGCAACACAGTAGGTGGGTTCACCGACCTGAAACACAACGACATCCAAGCTCTCCAGACTGATTCTCAAGGCAAACTGAAGCTCGCGAGATCAGGATGGCCTAGCTAGGCTATACAAACCTAAACTTTACAGACCTAGGAAGTTAAATAAAATACATTTAAAGAAAAGGTGATGTAAAGGTGGCAAGTCGGTAGCGCTATTAGGTAAACCTCACTCCCCGACACCTCAACAACACTCTGATGGATGCTAGAGCTCTTTAGCCTCCCTTGCTGTGGGAGCGGGTTCAGCGTCCCAGGTGGCATAACATTGTAACGCCACATAATGGTTCTTGTTATTCGCTGTATATGGCACAATGAATAATTGAACAACCAGTCTGGCTATTGGTCTGTATGATAATTCAATAATGAGCTCTCACAGCCACCCTAAAACAGAATGGAGAGGAAGTCTCTTATTTCCTATTAATGTAGCAAAAAAGGCCCTAATTACATCATTACGACTTGACACAGGAAACATACAGTACAGTATATAAAGTGTGTTCATATTTGTTGCAATTGGCCACGATACGTGTGTGTGTGTGTGTGCGTGTGTGTGTGAGTGAGTGTGAGAGTGAGTGAGTGCTAACATCGCTCCTAATGTTCCAAGGTTCAACAGCTTCCCCAGGCCTAGTTATCGCTTAGGTCATGCAGCAACATAAACATGGCACGGCAGGCCCCTGACAAATCAAAGCAACCCTGGGACTTTAAAGCAGATGAGAGCTCACACACACACACACACACACACACACACACACACATTAATAACACAGACACGTTGCACATAAATAATTTTCTCTGACTCATTCAAGGCTGCTCAGACATCATTCACTATGTCTTAAGTGTGTGTGTGGTCGTGTGTGTTTTCTCAGCTTGCATGTCTGTACATATGTGTGTCTTTGATGAGCACTACTATGTCTTGGCACCAGCGGTGGTGACGTACAGTAGTGGCTATCTCAGTCACCGGTTGCTCACTGCCAACGCTCACTGAGAACAATAAATAAGCACCACTGTATGTGGTTAAATGCAAGCTGTGGTAGCTGGGAAGTTTCCCGACCCCAGGGAACACACCCACTGCGAGGCCTGGTGTGGGAAGGACGATACATCCACGCCAGGTGTCTCAATCACTGGGGTAGTCACAGGTGTGGCTCGTCAGCCTATCAACCCAGGCTGGGAATAAACACACCGGAGACCAGATGGGAGAGCAAACAGAGAGAGCAAGCGGAGAGGTAGTAGGCTACTCTCTCCTAAAGGTATGCGCATAGTCGATATCGTGTTTGTAGTGTTGGAGGACGGATTACTGGTATTTGGACCATGCAGTGGCTTAGTGTGTTATGTTGTATGGATTACCCCTAAACTTTTGTTTTCCTCCTCTGTGATCTGGACCGATGCCAGGCCCAAGGAGCAAGGGGAAACGATTCAGCTGCAACACAAAGATTATTCACCTGGTTCAATAAGCCTACAAACAAACCTCTGTCTCAAGTCTTCTCTTCCCCAGCCATTGGGTGGCCCCAAAACTAAACAAATATACACAGACAAAAGTAAAACACTTTCCATACACGCTCCCCGTCCACTGTATGTCATATAGTGTGCGCGTGCGCGCATGTGTGTGTGTGTGTGCGCATATGTGTGTTTTCACAGGTAGTTTATGACTAAATTGTCACCAGGTGTTGAAAATGCCACAGCAACGAGTCACTGGCAGTGAACACAATATAGTCCGATGCTGTCTAGAGACAAAGTTATGGGTCCGGGATTTCCTGCTCAATGGTTGTAGTTCCCCCGTAATCCTCCGATCTCTGAAATGGCAGCACTGCCTGACATATCCTACTGTGTGATATACCCTAATTATTATACAAAGTTGTTCTTAATGTCCTATGAAGGTGCTTTAAGTGCATGCTTCTGGAAAAAACGATAAGACTACTGAATCTAAATAATCAACGAAACCACCATGGTTAGCCAAATAAGAGAGGTTCTGGAAGAATATACTAGATATATTTGGACACCACAAAGATTACACTCAAATGTACTTCCTGGCAGCAAAATCATATTTTCCAGTAGATAAGTTAGTATATCTTCAGACCATTTAAAACATCAACAAACTAGTCATCAACAGCACATCTTTTTGAGAGATCATTTATTTAAGCACAGTACACTTCTCAATTGCATAATAAAGCCACTATAAGCCAATATGTCTGCCCCGGCTAACTGTTTTTTATTTATCTATTTAGCTTTTAACACAGCTGTACATTAAAGTGCATATTGTAGTGAGGTTAGACTGAGATAAATTGGTGCTGTTAGATTTTTCCAACCAAAACAACAATGTTTCTCCTGAAGGTGGTTTCTAACAAATGGGCAATTAACAGACCATTACGACAAGTGTCTCTATAACTAATGTGTTCCTTTACCTGTCCAAATTGAAGAATGCTCAATGAATCGTTCAACTATATAGACTATATATAGTTATATATAGAGAATAGAGAAGATGAGAATAGAGAAGAGAAGCAGATAATCAGCATGCACACTTCCCTGCATGCATCGCTGACACCAGGGAGAAGCCACTCTGTCCATCGATCACCTAGCAACCTTGTAACTCGGGGCGACAGGGCCTTGGCGATAGACTTACCAAACAGAACTCATTGCCAAAAGTCTCAGCTGATAATGCAGACCATTCACAGCAACACACACAAAATAAATGCATTTGCAATACAGTACACTTCATTTACAATACAGTGGAGAAGTGAACCGACACGCAAGTTGCAGAGACCAGGAGTATTTAAAGCATAAGAGACTTACTGAACCAATGTCACACACATAATGTGAATCACAAGTCCACACACACACACACACGCACGCACACACACTCACACACACACTCACACACACACTCACCCCTCTTTGCTATTATCCAAGCGATTAAGTTACCGAGACAGCCAAAAGACTGCCCCACATTGAGAAATATATTGATTATACATATCGATTATGTTACTCTACATGCTATTCATCACCCGAGAACGGAACAAGGCGATTTAAAATACATATTGAGTATTATACACCCCAAATACAAGCCTGGGGCAAAGGAACCAAATTAGTCAAGTATCTTTAGAATCAAAAGCAAACATTATGCAATTCTTCTTTTTGATCATTTAAAATGTCTAGTACAGTAATTTTGTAGACAGAATTACTACCCTATAAAGATAACAATACAGTACCACCAGTATGAAAGAAACGTAAAAGTTCACAAACATACAAGATACAAAAATCCCACATTACAGTAATTAAGTAACAATCATATAAATTTTTTTTTACTACCATTTAAAAACCGAAGTAATCTAAAAAGAAAAATAACAACTGTATTCTTAGCTTGTGGACCATACTGCATGTGCTTAACTATAGTCTGGATGGCAGTTTAGCCAGTGAACTGCACGTTTATGCTAAGTGAATTTGTGCTCACTTCACTGATGAGGTCGGATTAGCGCCAAGCAGTTGCCAAGCGCCAAGCAGTCGTGGCCAACTAGGAGGCTATACGATGCCTTCAACCGCCAGTGAATGTGATGCGACAGCCCAGTGGGGAAAGTGCTAAAAACCTTGTGGCGACGCAGCGTCAGAAGAAATGGGATGTGAGGTTTGTAGAGCAAAGTCAGACTCAGCGGTTAAACAACCACAGGCTGAGTGCCCGTCACCATACGGCGTTATTCTGTTCTGACACAGACAAGAACAGCATGGCTACCCGCCTTTTTGCTGTCAGCCTTAACTTTTGTTGTTAATGTCCAGAGTTTTGAAGGTTCTAGAACTGCTGGGTAGGACAATGTACAGTACAAATGCCTGTGTCTCTGTGTGTGTGTGTGTGTGTGTGTGTGTGCCAGAGAGAGAGAGAGAGAGAGAGAGAGAGAGAGAGAGAGAGAGAGAGAGAGAGAGAGAGAGAGAGAGAGAGAGA
>JAODUE010064806.1:0-38733 GCA_027564755.1 Amblyopsis hoosieri | reverse complement strand
CCCTAAATGCATTGAAGCAACTGCCATGTGATTGTTGATTAGATAATTGCATTAATGAGAAATTGAACAGGTGTTCCGTTCCTAATAATCCTTTAGGTGAGTGTATATGCTGGTGGTAATATTGTAAACCTTCCCGTTTTAATACAATTCTAGATTTTATGGTCGGAAAATGGCTCTACACGTCATATCCGTTAAAAACCGTCCAACGCTTGGCTGGTTTGCAACAGTACTTCTCTTCCACTCGTGCTTCATTAAATTAAAATGTTAACGTTAATGTTAACAGATCCCCCTCTCCTCCCCTAGCTCCTTGACTACGTTGTAGCATTTTTCAAAGTTGTGCCATGGTCAGGCTCAGAGCTGGGGTGCAGTTACACTTTGAAAATGATTTTGGTAAAGACCTGGGTCTATTATAACAAGTAAAATGTGAACAGTGTGGCTTGTGTGTTGTGCAAGTATTTAAACACCATACCAATATATGTCCGGTATTATCTCAGACACAACTCAAAGCTCAGGCTGGTCAAAAACACACAGCTGTTATTCATTAAATATGATACACTACAAGTTTATGAACAGTTTCAGATTCAAATGATTACTGTAAACACATCCATCAATTAAAATATGTACAGTAGTGTAATGAAGCTCAATGCTCTAACAGACACTGTACCTTACCTCTGTGTATTGTATCAAAGCAGATGATGCACACACGGGCCTCTTTATCCAGGTACTTGAGCTTACATCTCCTATTGCAGCACACAGCACAGTAAACCTGCCACATGAGAGCACCAATGAGAAGTACAAAGAATCAGGAAAATTGATTCACAATGACCCGCTCTTGACCATAAAATACATAGCACACATAAAAGACACTCCAGAGTCTCGGTAATGTCACTTTAAAGTACTGGCCTTAAGTGACTTAGCTCCTGCTTTAGCACGCATGGCTGAGTGGAGATCTATAGAGGAGCTGGAAAAAGAAGTGCTGAATCATGCGCCTCCCCTGTGAGAATATACCGCGCTATATTTAGTCTGGTAATCTTTTATTACTTAACCCTCCTCAGTCTTAAAGAAGCCTAAACTATTCTCATTTTACTTATATGCACCGTGTATCATAAAGTACTACTACACGGAATCTACTGCAAATTAATCGCTCAAAATGCAGAGTAAATTCAGTATTGAAATGTAAGATTAACAGATTGTAATACCAGACTGCTTACAGTGTGGAGTGTAAGATGTCAAGAGAACCTGCATTGGATCTCAATAACAACAGATAAGTCATAACACAGTTTCCCTGCAGATCACGTTGAACCACCTGAGACATTCCTAGACATTTGAGTAACTATAGTGTCCATATTATCAATAAGTGTATCAGTGGTACTGGTTAAATATCAGTGGATTGGTTAGAACATTTATTGTATTTCTCAAGATTATTTTAAGGTAGCATGCATTTGCAGACACGTTAACAATATTCCAGGAAAGAGCACAATGTTTTACATTCATATTATAAGGGAATTTGAAATACTGCATTTTATGTATTCGACAGAAAATATTGTAATATTGAATTGTACTTCGTATTGCGCCGCTAGAGGTGAAATTCTTGGACCGGCGCAAGACGGACGAAAGCGAAAGCATTTGCCAAGAATGTTTTCATTAATCAACTACGTGAAAATACTGTACCTGTCTTGCCTGACATATTTTAATAATGCACAGTTGATCACAATCCTCATTAATAAAACATAGAAATTAATTAGATTAGATATACCATAGCCTACCATACATGACCAGTTCCCTTTAGAGCTGTTGGTAATCAAATATATTCTCTAAAGCTTTTTAAGACCTGACAACATGCAGCAACACACAACAACAACAACAAAAGCGCTTGCCGCTGATTGTGTCGGTGACAAAAAGTGCTGTGATGTATGTCACAAGGTGTCAGGCATCAGACACAGCACACCTATACAACGCTAGTAATGATCGGTTTAGCAGTGAATGCAGGCTGACTAACGTACCTTTCCACAGGCTCGACAGTGATGTCGCCTCTTCGTAAAAGTGAACTTCTGCAGGCAGTTCATACAGTTGGGGGCTTCCGCGTCCGGTAGCCAAGGCGGCTGCCGGCACCCTAACCCCTCTTCGTCTGCTCCCCCCACGTCCACACACTTCGGGCCGTCCCCGAGCGGCTCTCCGGGGTAAGGCGGGGGCTCGGACAGCTCGTCGTACGCCACGCAAGCATTGCGATGTTCCTGAGGTGCGTACAAACGCTCGCCGTTGCTGGAATGTCCCTCTTGGGGGTACGGCTGCGGATGAAACGCGTCGCTGTGGTCCTCCCCATCTTCGGCACCGCCGGAGGAGCCGCCGGACATTTCCGGCTGTCCGGCGCACACTCCTTCGTCCGGCGACGGGGCGGATCTATGCGTTTGGCAGTATAGCTGTTTAGGCCTGGCGCCTCCATAGGAGGCTTGTGGAGGTGGGCTGCCACTGTGCTGGGGTTGCATGTAGTTGCTGGTCACACTGTGGCTAGCCCGGGAGGAACCCGTCGGCTCTACCTGGTAGGAACTAAGGGCCTCCTGCGCAGGGCTAAAGCTCTCCTCCACGGACGCACACAGCGCTCTGTCGCTCTCCGGGGAAGCCAAACTCTCGCACGGCCCCTGTGGTGGGGCCTGGCCACAGCTCCTTGGCTCCTCCCCCGACTGCCTGTGCCCCAGGTCTCCGTTAACGATGAGACCCGACAGGCTCTCGGGCTGGTCCCACCCTCCACAGCGAGTGCCTCGAGAGAAGGCCTCCACCTGCTCTGCCTCCGTCTGGGTCTGCAGGAAGGCGTCCAGCTCCTCGTCTGTCACCAGCAGTTCGGCCTGGTCGCTCTCGGGCAGGCACTCGAAGCCGAACTCGGGGGGGTCGGCCAGGTTTTCGTCCGGGGGGCTCGGCGGCACCGGGTCGAAGCGCGGAGCGTTACGAGGAGGCGCCTGGCATGGGTGGCACTCCTGCGCATGCTGAAGACACGCGGGAGCCGGCGCGTCAGCCGCGAGGCGCCCTCCCTCCGAGGCCAAACAGGCGTCGGCTTCCATGCTTTCGGACGCTTCGTTCTCGCTTTCCTGCCCGGCAGCTTGTTGTTGCTCAGACTCATCCTCGGGGCCTCGGTGGTTCATCAGAGCCCCGCACATGGAGGCTGCCAAGGGGAGGCAGGACAAGCCCGTCGGCTTTCCGTCCGCGGCGTCGAGGCGCGCGGATGGCTCTGCGTCACCGGAGTCACCCGAGGCTTCCCCTGCGTCCTGCCTGTCTGCTGTCTTGACGACGCGCAGGCCGCTGGTGGGCAGGGCGCAGGGCTGTTCACAGTGACCCGGGCAGCTCGCCTCTAGCTGCACCCCGCACGCTACCTCCACTCCCTGATAGACGGCAGACTCTGCGGTCATCGCCGTCGCTGTTGCTGTCGTTGTTGTTGTCGACGACGACGGGGAAGCGTCTGCAGACTCACACCCCGTCTCCACCGCTGCAGGGAGAATTACATCCAGCAGACCGAGTGAGGGAGAATATTCATCGACGGGCTCTTGGGAATCTAGCCCCAGTATCTCTGCTGCTGCCGCAGCTGCGGGGTCTTTCTGGGACCCGGTGTTCGCGTGGTCGTCAGCCAGGAGGCTCAGCCCTCCCGTGACCTTGACGTGTGGCGGTGCCACGGGGCTGGAAAAGTCGACGAGCAGCTCCCCTTCCTCCTCCATCAGCTTCTCCGCCATGTCCAGCTCGCCGAACGCATCGTGGTCGTCGGCCCGCACCGGGACGGCGGGGCTTGTGTCGTTGACGAGGTCGCACGCTGGCTTCAGGGCCCGGTCAGGGCACGGAGGCACACAGGCTTTGGTCGGCCCGCGATCCACAGAGGAGAGCAGGTCTACTCCTGTTAGGGATTGCCCTTTGACCCCGCTGGTGCCGGGGTCACTGCAGTTATGGCCAGAGTTGTGATCAGGGAAACACGGGGCTGAGCTGTAACGAAGAGAGCTGAGGTCCGGGAAACATTGTGGGATTGTTGAGGCCTCTGCCGGAAGAGAAGAGAAGCAGTAGGCTGGTGGCTTTAGAAAAACTGGTTTGCATTCCAGCTCTTCTGAAAGAAACAATGAAGAGAAACAATTAGTTATGTAGGTTTCATATCACACTTTACCATTGCTCCAGTGCCCTAACAAAGCTAAATACATGCGCACATGCACAGTATGTCCTTCAGCGTGTTACCTGTGTTGAGCTCAAAGTCATCCAGCAGTTTGTCTAAATCACACACCGCAGCCTTGAAGAAGCTGTCCATACTTGGCTAAAGCAGAGGCCTTCTCTCACTCCTCCGCTTTCTACAGCAAAAGGAAGACGGTTGTTACGCACACAGTAGGCTTCAATGACGGCGCATTCTGTGTGTTGTATTCCTTTATACAATAAATATCGATTGTTGCACACAAGTTCAAACATAAATGAACAGTAATGCGACATAACTATATTCTATGCTCATTTTAGTTACTTTACTGTATTGAAGTAGTGCATTATTCGTGTGCTTCTTATGGGGGAAACATTGGAGGAGAACTTGCCAACACAGAATGGCCTCAGCCAGGTCCAAACACAGGATCATCTTGGTGTGAGGTAACAGTACTAACAATTGACTAATAACAGCAAACTTGTTTCTAAACTAGTTTCCACTAGGAAGTAGGGCACGCGTCATTCTGACATGTAGTGCCTACGTGTTAATGCTGGCTCATGCTACTATGGTGGATGATGATGGGCTACAAGAGGTGTGCCATTATCCCTTCGTTTGTTGTCACTGATTAGGCCTATATAAACACAATGTTCAAGTGTTAGCTTCAAATACAAAAGGTGGGGTCTTAAAAATACATCAATACAGTAGTCTGTTTAATTATGGTGTGCCCGCAGAATGGTGCCAAGAAACTTCACCGTCATGTTACAACAGCAGCTTAAGGAACATTAGGTTCACAGTCACATACAGTACGTAATGCCTATTACGTTGTCCCACTAAAGTCTGCATGCCATGCTCTGGGCAGTTCAGTGAGGCAAGTGCACATGCATTTTGCACCAAATCTTACCTTCATTTTGAATAGCAGTACATCAATATGATGAGCATCACTTTTACACTACTTTGTACATGACGTTTTGCAACAGCATAGATAGATAATAGATGTATACACTGACGTATTACTGACGTCAGTATATCGCTTCCACGTTGTTCCATGTTGTGACTGAATACACTGAGCTGGTGCTATTAGAACAGCACAGTGTTCCACGTTGTGACTGAATACACTGAGCTGGTGCTATTAGAACAGCACCGTGTTCCACGTTTTGACTGAATACACTGAGCTGGTGCTATTAGAACAGCACAGTGTTCCACATTGTGACTGAATACACTGAGCTGGTGCTATTAGAACAGCACCGTGTTCCACGTTTTGACTGTGAGCCCAACGCCCACTGAAAGCGTTGACGCCGAGGTTTAGAACGCGGTTCCATTTCGTGAGCATCAAGCCATTAACATGCATTGAATATCTGCAGGTTTCTGAGCTCCTCCATCACAACTGACTTTACCTTTCGAACGTTGCATTCCTTGACGCACCGCCGAACGACACGGCCAGTGGGCAGCGGCCTGAAGGAAATGCAACAGGTGCCAATCAGCTAATCTAATTTAAAACAAAATAAAAAAGATCTGCTTCCAACTGCTCATATCTGCATAGTATTAATAGTTACTACAAAAATGACCAGAAAACAGAAAACTTGCCAAATGCAATGTCTAGTGGCCCCCAGTGGCAACAAGCCATTGGAGCACCACAACATGGCAGTAATAATTATGTACGGTAGTGGATTTAGTTTTTGTATTAAATGTGGACTCGTTTTTGTGTGCTTTGTAAGTTAGGCCCACGGCACCACGTGCCATTTAGCCTGAATTTGCAGGATTCTCAAACTACCATCCATCTTTAGCCACTCAAGAGGATGGAACATTCAGCCCCATTGCTTCTTTTGCCGATAAGTAACAGCCTAATGCTTCTGTACATTCAGCTGCATTAGTTCTGCAACAATTATTCCAGAACACCTTTCTTCACCAGAGTATCGCTCAGTTGCAAAACAAAAAATGTATTAAAAAAAATAATTGCCAAAAGCAAATCTTAGGTAAACTTTGCTAAGTCTGCTTTGTTTGGCATATTAGCTATGGAATGTTATTAAACTGTAATGTCATACACCACAGGGGAATTATCCAGTGTTTAGTGTCAATAACAAAGCTAGTCTGCCTTTAGAGGCATGTGTCTTACATCCAGAAGATGTGCATCTGCATGTGTGCATTGTGCACACAGGCACTCAATGTGTGTGTGTGTGTGTGTGTCAGAGAACATTAAACTAATTTCCAATAATTAGTCATCATTTCACATATTATGCCAAAACCAGGAACTACAAAAACAACAGTCTCTCATTAAAAGCATTGTCAGCTGATCTAGGTTAAATAAGTGTCTGAAACCAGCTATATTACAATATATCTAATATGAGGAATATGATCAGATGTAAAATATATGTTTCAACACCTTAGGCTGTGTTCAGAACCTTCAACAATGAAAACATTATATGGAAACTAGAACACACATGATTAATTAAAACGTGTCAAGACAGCTCTGACAATACTGTATGTATCCAATATTGTTATGCTTCAGTGCGGTAATGTTTACAGTAGGTACGGTACCGTAATGTACAGTACCGGTATTCTACAGTAAAAGAAAGATATTTAAATATTCTTCACCTGCCCAGATTTGGTTTCACTGCAGAGTTTTGCCTAACGTCAGTATAAAATAATGTTTTTCTGCAAGAAGAAAACAATATGTAAAAATAACGCAACTATTACATGTAAGCAATAGTTGATTTGCTACACAATAACAAGGCAGTGGTGACTGTTGAAAAGCTAAAGCTAACTCACTCGGTGGCTCACGTCTAGTATCTCAACTGTAATGTAAGGTATCACTAACCTTCAAGTTCGTAAATGACATTCACCGTAACAAAACAGGCAGGTTACAAACCGTCAAGTTATCTTACTAGTCATTAGCTACCTTAACCTGCTGTTTAACGCAGGTAACTATTTGTTAACCTAGGTTGTGTCATGAGTCATTACCAGGAATGTCTTATTCCATGTGTAGCCTCGTCTTCCACGTTTGGGTGCTTCTTCCAGTTTAAGATAGGGGTGGATGTCGTTTGTATCATTGGATTATCTTAATTGAGTGTCTTAAGTATGGATATAGGTTGTTTTATTGAAGATCTGTAGTTATCTGTGGTAGTTTTACCACTCAGTCGCCATCTTGAACAGACTGTGTAGGGGAGGGAGATCAAAGAATGTAGCCTACAGTACTCCTGCTGTAGACACAACGGATTGCACAGTCGTGGAAAATCAACTTTGATACATTTTAAATAATAGGCCTAGAATATATTGATAAAACGCTAATATGGTGACACAACATCAAATGTAAAATGCCTACTCTAATTGTTATTTCAAATTCGTTTATTTTATATTCGTGTTTGTGTTTAAAAGTGTGATCGGTTTTATTTATATGGTTGTAATTCGCCATTTAATAATAGTTTTAGACATTTTAAATTCAAGTAAACCATGTCTAATATGTCTTCTATAAACCACGCGGATATGAATATTCAGCATGTGAAAGCAATGTCACGAAGAATACACACATTAAACGAAGTAATTATAATATAATGTTAAAATTACGACTAAACAATAAACAACGGGCCTTCCTAAACAGACAGCCACAGGCTACACTGTTGACTACCGGGTACCGTACTGTCAGCTTATGAGAAGCAGCATTAAGATTTAAATGGATTCCAGACCCACATTAAATGGGACCGCGTGGGTTTAAGACTTCCCCGTGTCATTAAAACGCAGACTAACCAGGAGAAACTACTGTACTACAGTTAGTAGCCTCCAAATTTATTACATAGAGATATTGATAATATTCCAATCGTTCCTTGCAATGCCTGTAGGGGGAGAACGTTCATGCTGAAAAGACGCGTTTGCGTCATCAGTCTGCGACTTCTGAAAGATAGCGCAACGATTGGTGTTGTGACCAATACATTAAAATGATTTAGCGTGGTATTGTAGTAGTCAACAATAGAAAGGTGACAGGAACCACTCTATTGGTCGTGTGAAATTTCATCGTTTTATAATAGTTTGTACGGAAGCTTAGGTCCTGAGAAAGGCAGAAGCGCATGTGTCAGTCAGTACACGACAGGTTGGACTGAACGCAATTCAAGTTACATTTGCTAGGTTTTGACTAAAACCTAGAAGTCACTTATTTTGGTGGCATATATTTTCAAGATGAATGAACAAGGTGAGTTATTGCCTATTCTTCCCAAACCACCATTATTTATACATCACAAATGTTCAGCTATTTTAGCTGTACATGTACTACCATCCTTGTAGAACTGGTAGAGTACTTCAGGACTCAGATGAAGAATGACCCAGACATGGCCTCTGCAGTAGCTGCCATTCGAACTCTGCTAGAGTTCCTCAAGAGAGACAAAGGTTTGTCTATCTACTCACCATGTCCGGTTAGACACAAACGCATAACTGCTCATTTGTATCTGTAGATATTTTAGTTTGACTGAAACTGAACCAGACAGGTAAACTCTCAATTCTATGCTCAGGGGAGACAATATTGGGACTGCGGGAGAGTCTGACATGGGCTACAGACTGCTTAAAAGGGGTGGACTCATCTGTAGCTGTGTCTTCAGGAGGAGAACTCTTCCTACGGTTTATAAGTCTCACATCACTAGAACACCAGGTGTGGTTGCATACCTACAGAGTTTCTAAAACTACAGTATATTGCTGCATATTTTGGTTTCACCAATTATTAAATGAAAGTTTCCTGCAAAACTTACCAACAATTTTTCCTAGGACCTGTCTCGCTGTAAGAAAGTGATGGAGGAGAGAGGAGAATTGTTTCTAGAAAAGATCTCACTATCCAGGACTAAGGTGGCCAAACTTTGCCACACCTTCATTAAAGATGGCGCTGTGAGTGGTGCCACCATTACCAGTTTCGTCCCATGTGTGGCCTACGTGACTAGATACTCATTATTGCTGCATTGCTCTTTATTTGCTTCCTTTGTACGACAGAAAATCCTCACACATTCATACTCCAGGGTAGTCTTAAGGGTGCTGGAGAAAGCTGCCGCTGAAAAGAAACGCTTCTCGGTGTACATCACCGAATCGCAGCCTGATTCAGCAGGGTAATTTACTATACTGTAAAATAATGTCTCTCTCTCCTTCTCTCCCTGTATTGTTAAATTTGTCTCATTGTAGTGAAATACATTAGTCTGAAGTTATTTTCTTCCAGGATGCAGATGGCTGAAGCCCTGAGAACGCTTGGTGTTCCAGTGACAACAGTCCTGGATGCAGCTGTGGGGTACCTTTTTTATTTTGTATTAAGATATTTAGAAAAGAATACACCTCATTGTGTCTGGACTTGACTCTGTGGCAGAAACTAGTTTTACAAAACACCTGTTTGATTTAAGCTCAGAGCACATGCTCCTTCTACAGTCCACACCCAAATTAGCCAATCAGCATCGTACTGACAGCAACAGGCGTGGTTAGGTGGACAAACAGTGAAAGCAACAATAGAAAACGACAACAACGGCAGTTCCCAAAGAGGTTAACTGCAATAGCAGAAGTTTAACTAGCCTAGAATTTCACTAAAGGCTTTCCTTGATATACATTTTCAGTCTTCTGACTGGCTTCAGCAAGAGAATAATTAATAAACTAGCTACACTGGTTCATCCAATCACCAGCAAAGTATTTTTTGAAAGCCCTTTTCACAGTTTCAGTGGATGGCTCCCCAGATGGTTGTATCAAACCATCTGATGGGTCAGATTATTCCTTTCCATTCCTTACAACACTTACGTTTCTTAGGTTTGGTGGTGCTATACCACAATCAAAGGATGACCCCTTAGTCCTTACTATATATGAAGTTTGCATTTGAATGCCTAAGGCAGTTGAATTTTGTTGCCATGGCAATATCTTCCATGGTTTCACAGGTATGTCATGGAGAAGGTTGACCTAGTCATTGTTGGTGCAGAGGGGGTGGTAGAAAGTGGAGGGATAATCAACAAGGTGTGTACAATATTGGAAACACTAGAATATACCTACCTACTACCATTGCTAAATGGACAGTATAATGAACATGAATCTGTTTGTGAACACAGATCGGCACCTACCAGATGGCGGTGTGTTCTAAAGCTCACAACAAGCCCTTTTACGTTGTGGCAGAGAGCTTCAAGTTTGTCAGACTCTATCCTCTCAACCAGCAGGATGTTCCAGATAAATTTAAGGTATTTTTAACTGGGAACAGACAAGAAGTCTGTAAATATTCTGTTGTACTCTGTGCGGGGATCCTTGTTTGCGACACATGGTTTTCTTTTGTATTTTGTAACTTGGTGTATCTTCTCCTCTACTGTAGTACAAGGCTGACACCCTGAAGACTGTAAAGAACCTGGCAGAAGAGCATCCGATAATTGACTATACACCTCCTTCCCTTATTACCCTCCTCTTCACCGACTTAGGGGTCCTCACCCCATCTGCTGTCAGTGACGAACTCATCAAGCTCTATTTATAACTTTTAATCAAATAAATCACTGACTAAAGTGAATTTAAAATATTGTACATTTATTGTTGTACTGTATATGTTATTATACAAGCTCAAATTATTTAATGTCTTGCTTTATAAAAAGGCCAATGTTCTCAAATTATACCATGCAATACGTATTATACATCACTGTCTGAGCTGTCACAAGTTTGTAACACTTCTATAGTCTTGGATTTGGTCTTCTTCTCACCCGTTACCCGTTTCTCAAAATCTTCCTCGCTTATCTGTTGCTTCTTCAGTTTCTTGAGCAACCTGGTGTCATTTAACAGCTCCTCCACATCTTCCCCATCAGAGTCCTGCAGACACAACTGTGTGAGAACAAATGGAACTGATCTTGTGTTCCCGCATGCCTTCACTCAAATACATTACCTTGCCATGCTTCCTCTTAGCAGCCACTTTCCGCTTGCGGTCTTTCTTGTTCTTCTGTTTGGACCAGGATTTATTTTTTACGTTCCTCCTGGGCTGTTGATCCATGCCACCCCGCTCCTTGTACTCAGCCAACATTTTCTGTCTCTGCTTCTCCCTGTTTTTGTCCTTATAGCGGATGGTATTAGTGTCTACCGTAGTGGCAGTAAAGTCAGGAAAGGTTTTGCCCTTTAGTTCAGGCATCTTAGGCATGCGGAGGAGGGCAAATCCTTTTGCCAAAGCGGCAAAATCCAGATCTGTACAAATAATAGTAATTTACAAGTGTAAAAAAATGTGTTGTTTGTACCACCAACTAAAAAATTGACAGATCTAAATCACATGCGGTTTCCTGTCCATAACCGGCACCTTTATGGGAGAAATCCTACGTACTGATGGTTTTCAAAATATAAATATGTAAGTTGTACCTTTCACTCTAAAGATGAGACTACATTCGTGCTTGGCATATGCCTGAACACAAGAGACAAAGGCCCTCATGCCTCTGTCAAACATCGCCCTGTCAGCCAGAGCCATGGCTTTCACCTTGGGCAGGACGTCCACTACATCCTTTATTGGGGCTAACCACTGGAGCGGACACTGGGTGGGGAAACGTTTCAAAGTTAGTCGTCATCATTTGAAGATAAGGCTAATGACACTTATTAGAAAACATCACCCACACACAAGCAAAAATAAAAAACTATAACCTTCTGGTTTATGGACAAAAAATTCACATAGGATTCCTCCATCGGCAGCAAGAAGACGAGGGCGTTGCCTTGATTGCCGATGCGCGCTGTTCGTCCACACCGATGTACAAAGTCACTAAGATAGACAGCTACAGGTCAGCAGAATATCAAAATCATAACTCGGCTCCCTACATTGATACTGTATATCAACTATTTTATGGCATCCCCGTGACAACATATACAGTTATGGACACTCACCTGGCATTACTGGGGGGGTCGTATTGTAATACCCAGTTGACATCAGGGATGTCGATGCCCCTGGCCATGACGTCGGTACACACCAGGATTCCACTGCGACACAGAAACTACAATTGTCCCTTTGTTTTGTGTAAAGGAGCATAATGTACACGCACTATAGCAACGGACCTCTTAAGAGCACGGAAGTCAGCGAAGATTTTGTTCCTCTTATCTTTCATCTTGCCGTGAATGCAATGAATTACAACATTCTTGATGAGCGCTTCTAGAGCACGGCCGTAATACTCTACACAGGCACATGTACTGGGAAGACAGATGGAAATTTCACTATTAGCATACTCCAAAACCTGAATTATGTGCATCAACGTGAAATTGGTAAGACATACCTGAAGAACACAAGCTGTTTCTCATGCTTGTGTTGTCTCAGAAATGCTACAAGGTTATTGAACTTGTCCTCTGTTCTACAAATCTGAAATAACACACAAAAAATGTGTACATTTCATTAGGATAATGTGTCTGACAACAAGTTTACTTGAAATTAGGATGCATGCAAGTCAGTCAAACGGGGAGTTACTGTGGGTTTGTGTGCGATAAGGCAGACTCACAGTGTAGTAGTTAGAAAGCCTTGATGGGGTTTTCTGGGTACTTGTGGCGGCCACTCCCTTCTCTTTGACACTAATGCGTACTGGGTTCCTGAGCCCCGCCCTCACAAGCTTCTCCACCTCCTGGGTCTGTGTAGCAGAGAATAGGCCTGTCCGCCTCTGCTTAGGCAGGTAGCTTAGGATGGAGTTTAAACTGGAAATCAGACAGTTGAGTTTAAAAACAAATGCTTAGATTAGGTTAGCTTTATTCTTAATACCATAAGAATGCTGAATGATTTGTTGATTTATAGTGTAGTTTAGATTATAAACTCATTATAAATGAATGGTGTACCTGGCTTCAAAGCCCATGTCTAGCAGTCGATCAGCCTCATCCAGAACCAGCACGTCAAGGCTTTTCACTGAGCTCGCCAAGTCCAGACCATCAGCCTTCCTTCTGAACATATCCACTAGACGTCCTGGTGTTGCGACTACAATGTTGGCCCTGAATTTAGCGAGTGCAGATCAATGTGTTTACATACATTACTTTCTTTAGTTGTTCTCTTCGATTATCTGAGAAGTAATGCAATTGCCTGCATCTTACATACCCATGCTCCTTGAACTTCTCTACATCTTCTATGGGGTTGCTTCCACCAATCAGCAAAATCTGTCTAAAAAGGAAATACTGCGTTACAATATTACACAATTACAATTTTAACATAAAACTACATACGGTATTAGCAAATGAAAATAACACAGTTGACTGTGTTTGGCGTTAATATGTTGTTGCTTGTGTACCTGAACTGTGGAAACTTGTGAATGAATTGTTGAATCACTTCACTGATCTGAAGAGCCAACTCCCTAGTGGGGGTAATTATTAAGGCGCCAACCTGCAAGAATATTCACATAAGTCATGAATAAGCATGTATCTGAATCCAAACTAAATGACGTTTCTATACAAATTTGAGCAAGAGTGCTGATTATGAGTGAACATATACCTGCATCTTCTTGAGCTTATCCTCTCTCTTCAATAAAATTTCTATTAAAGGAATAACAAATGCAAGTGTCTTTCCACTCCCAGTTACCTGCAATGATATCAATTATTAGTATTATGTCCAAAAGGCAGTGCTAAGGTTAAGATGTGGGAAAATACAGTGGCTATAGAACAGGTGATCAGATATGGGGTTGTCGATTTAAACATACAATTGCTTGACAAGACCTTAATACTAGCTATCTCTACGATTATCAGAAATAGACCAATACTATTTTACATGATTTAAAGTTGGTACCTTCAGGTTAGCTACTGCTTAACCTTTGAAAAATAAAATAGAAAAAAGGAAAAATAGATATTCCAAATGTCCGCACTTACTGCCTCAGCTGCCACATCTTTGTTGCCAATAAACAGCGGGATACACGCTGACTACAACGAAAAACATAGTATGATTTAGTAACAAGCCCACTGCGACCCTAATTGAGAAGCAGGCAAAATAGTGATTGGATAGAAACAAGCTGCTCTCAGTAGTCTTATTACAATAAGTATAAATTTCATATAGGAAGCTTAAAACAACGTCACCTGTACTGGTGTCATGAATGTAAATTTGAGTTCGTTGAGGGTCTCCAAAATAACATCATTAAGCTTAACAGGTAAACTTTCCCATTTGCCGTCTGTTGAGTTATCCATAGTGAAAGCAGACTGCTTGTAGCTTGCATATTTTGGTGGCTTGACCACGCTTCGCTTACTTCCGGTACGTTGATATTTACAGCACGGGTCAGAATGGAAGCGCTTTATCGCTGTTCCGGATAACAACAATGTATGTATTATTTTATTAAATACTTACAGAACAAACCTATAAGTATTATATTATATCTGATCTGACTTAAGACACATATGGGATCAATCGGGCTTTAATGATTAACCCACAATCATCAAGATAATGTACTATGGGTTTGGAGCTCATTTAACTTCAAAATAAATCTATTTTACAGTAGGCAATAGTAATATTGAACTAAGCAAAAGGTTTAGAACGTTGGATTTATTATCAAACTTGGGGCATTCACAGAAAAACATTTGGATACAATGTTTTTCTCATTCACAATGATTTTGTATAGGCCCAATACACCTGCCTGGTCTTAAACAAGTCTAAAAGCAGAGCATATTCAGAAAAATGCAACATTTATGACAATACAGATTAATGTTGTAAATAGGGTGTAAAATAAATCCAGAAGGGATCTCAATGTTAAATGTTGCATAAAACTGCATATACTTTACAGTAGATACTCATTTACCTCATAAGTTAAACACCACCCCCCCAAAAAAAAGAAATGACCATTACTCAACAGAAGCGCACACACAACCACTCTGGTTTCAGGCCTTGACCCAGTATCAATCACCTTGTAACATGTTTATCTTTGAATTTATTAACTTGTGTATATCAATGAAAGATGCTGGACTGAATTGACTCAACTAAAGATTAAATCAAAAGGTTGAATTACACAAAAGTAAAAATGTCTGTCATACCGCTAGAACCCCAAAACAGTCGTGGTTAGCTGTACATTAATAAAAGCAGTTTCCTGTAGGACCAAGAGTAAAAATCCTTCAGACATATATACAGACCTATTCATTGGGAGTGCAATTGGGGATCAAAATACAATGAATAGACACCAACTATGTATATATATTTTTGATATTTACCAACTTATTGAACCCTTGGTGTCCGTTTCATTCAATTTCCCATTCCAGATATTTTGAATTTTTTATATTCTATTCAATAAAACAGGTCAGCAAAAAAATGCATTTGACTGCTCTTTTTTTTATCAACCAGTGTACATTATGTTTCTCATCTATAATTCAATTTATGACCACACAGTTGAAAATAAACTGAACAAGAATGTGTTTAGCTGTAAATTGTAGTTATCAAATTACATTAAAATAAAAAACTAAAAAGAATTTCAGTTAAAACCCAAAATACTGCTATCAACCCCAACATATAGCACAGAAAATATTGGCCTTCCCTTAAAAATGGATTCAACCAAAATAATCACATTAACAATTTGGGCACAAAAGGGATTGGATGGCAAAACTGGGATCTTATTGTATATAGGCTTTTACTGAAAACAATCAGTCTGCTTTCCAAAGTCTACATGTGTCTCTTGGTGTTGGGAGAAATCACGGCGTCGATAGGATGGAATTGTACAGCCTACACCACTCGCCGTACTTCAAAGAACCTCTTCAGGTAGTAGATCTGTCCAAGAGTCATGGCAACAAGGACGAGGGCTTCGAAGAATGACCACAGTACTACCCTGCTGTTTGTGTTGTCATTGACTAGGTGGGAAAACATAAAAAAATACAAAATTAAGTATTTTAGGAATGCATTGCTATTAACATGAACAGATGTATTCCTATACAGATGGAACTTACTTGCTCTGTGTATTCTCTCACGAACCTCCATGTACTCCTGCTCATGCTTGACAGCTGTCATAGCAACTGCCAGTTCATTGATCATCTCCTCCAGCTTGTTTTGGTGGGCTGACGTAGAACAGAATACAGGTCACTACACAATACAGTTCAAGTGAAAAAGAACATGCATTTGCAAATATATCTTTAATAAACATTGCATCCCATGCTTCAAAATATATAGATAATCACTGTGGGACCTCAAAAGGGTATTTTATTTCACACGTCAGGAAATATTAGTCTTAACTACAGAAACACAACACTGGTTAAATAAAGCCATGTGCAGTGCATCACACATTATACGTTATACAGCCTGCCCTGTGCCCTACCATCCCAGCTGTCACCGCCTACAGAAGGGGAACATAGGGCCCAAAATAAGGTTAAACAAAAGAAGGTATGTAAGGAGCAGTCAGAAGTACACAAAGTAAAATGGTGGTCTGGAAGATCATTGTTGTGGAACAAGTCCACACTACCTTCTGTCTCCATGTCTTGCCCTTTGGGTGCCTCTCCAATGTCAATGGTAAACATCACTATCTTGGGTGTCATGGTGGACATCTTGTTGCTGAAGCAAAACTTGTATGTTCCATCCATATGTGCTGCCACAGAGTACTTTCCACTGGACTCTCTGTCGCCTTTGTAAATCTGCTTACCATCAGGCCCTGTTATCTGCAAGAAAGCAAATACAGAAAATTACTAAACATTATCACAACTAAGGAGTTGACATGAGACTTTCTAGTCCTCCTAATCTTCTAACCTAATTGCCACAATATTGGGGATGGTCTGTGTTTTTTTTTTTTTTTGGGCAACATATGGCAATAATCGAGCACTCTAGATAGATTAAATAATAATTTAGACTGTAACATAAAATGAAAATATAGTAACTGTGTTCATGTTTCCTATTTTTAAATATCAGGTTAAATTAGTATTATGGATTATGAGTATTAATTATTTAGACCTGGGCTAGCGTTAGCTTCACTTGTCTACAAGCTAAGCTAACGACATAGGGTAGGCTACTTCCTGCTCTGCAATTTTGCTTTTCAACAAGTAGTATCTTACAAAAAATAGACATTGCTATGCATCTAAAACTTGTAATATACATATATGCACCTTGCATTAAGTAAAAATTAAGTAACAAAACGTAATAAAGACCATAAAGCGCCGCTATTGGGCCTGGTCACTAACTCCTTGCCAGTAACATTTCATGAATTCAGAAAGCAATTTGGTTTGCTAGTGATATATCTCACCTCAACGTCAATATCCAGAAACCCCCCCTCAGCCACTTCAAATATAAGACCCATCTTAGTCCCTGAGTTGACTCGTTCGTAGAAGCACTCGTCTGCATGAGCGTCTATGCTAACGAAATAGCCGGACGTAGTGGTAGTCAATACGGCAAGGAGGACGACAAGTTCAGACAAAGTAAACATGTTGGAATTCTGAAAGACAAAGTTATCTGAATATAATATAATCACGTGTATCCCTCTCCGATGTATCGCTTAAGAGCGCATATAGTACCGATCTCACAAAAACTAAAGCAAAATGTTGATTCCTGGATAATGCTTACAAACTGCTGCACCACTTCGCAGTGAGCGCACCGCTCTATGACTGCCACGTACGGGTAAACGAAAAGCAACGAGGACCAAATTTAGTGAGAGCGTGGCGCAACCATAGGGCGCAACGTATGGCAGTGAAAACTCACTCCTATCAAAACATTGAGCTACTCACTATTTATGATTCAAAGTAATATATTCGCACTTTTTGAATTAGTATGTCTACATTTTGCTTGGGAGACGTTATAAAGACTTTTCTTTCTACACACACCGTGTAACAAGAAATAGTATACAACCATTAGAAAAGCTTTATTAACAACATAGAAGGATAAAAATATTATTCACAAACATTTTTTTAATAATAATTTCCACGCAGCGAATTCTGAAAATAGGCGCTATAAAATTAGCACTGAAAAAGTGGCCTACTCTTAACTCTAACTCTACTGTCAACAGAGAATATGAATGGTAAGGAACAGGTGTAGGCTACATGTAATCTATAAACTATTTATATAGTTCCATGATTTTAAAATATGGGCCCCTGAAATGAGAGACATTGTAACAACTCAAAAAGTCACTGATTGTTTTAAAATAGATGTCTGGTTGTTCTACTGTGAATTTTATTTTCAAATGTATTTTCAGATATTACCACATCCACCCATCATAGGCTAATACCTCAATGTTCCCTATTAAACTGTTTGATGTTCTGTACAGAACAGCTACAGTCAAACACCGTACTGTAACTGTCATTTCCCATCTCAACTGGCATGACACTTTCAATAAAGCGCTTCAACAAATGACTGGAGGAATTTGTAGTTAATCTCAGGCTCTGTTGGCCAAAACCACAGCCCAGTATTAGGAGGTCTCGGTAAGAGGATCTACAGACTTGTACATCACAGCACCATCATATATGTCAGATACATTTACAAGCATAGACTTATTATTAATGGTTTACAAGGCTACTTTTTGTTATAGACCAGTGGTCCTCAGCCCTGGTCCTCTGTATCTATTCTGCCCTGCAGGTTTTAAATGTCTCCCTGCCCCAACACATCCAATTCAAATAAATGGATTGTTATCAGGCTTCTGCAGAGATTGATACACATTCATTAGAATCAGGTGTGTTGGAGCAAGAAGACATCTAAACCATGAAGGGCAATTACAGATCAGATCATGGTCTCGTGAGACTGGGCACATCTTTTGGATGTATTGGTGTTTTTATTGACTTCATCCTCATAAAATCATCCACTAGGTTACCAAAATTAGTCTGACACAGTCTCACTACCGTACAGTGGCTACTCTTTTACCTTATTCCCCTTTCACACAGTCAACATGTGAACAAATTCCACCAGATAGTTATTTTGTGTGCCACCTAAAGTAAAAAGAAAATGGAGTTTTAGATAGATAATTAAAGTGTACCTGCACCGCAGCTCTAAACCTGACTCCACCCACTACAACTTTGAAAAATGCATCAAGGAGCTGAATGAGGGGAGGGGCTGAGAGAGGGACCCCCATTCACATAAACGTTAATATTTGAATTTGATGACGTATGAGTGTACTAAGTGTACCGATGAAAACCAGCCAGGTCCTGGGGTGGTTTTTAATGGATATGGATATATGTAGTTATTTTTTCATCACAAATAATGCAGATTTTTATAAAAACAGTAATTTTGTCAATATTAAAACCAGCACTGATGTGTCTCATCACAGATCAATCATATTACTTAATTTACAGCTCAACAAACTAATTTTAGGGTGCAGTTACACTTTAACTAGCTGGCTTTCTATGTCACTTCCATATGGACAGGTATTTTTTACATGAATAAAACATTTTGTGACCAGACAGCCACACAACAGGGCCTGCATTATATTATGTCCATAATAACAAAATAAGGCATTGAGAGCCCTAAATATCTTTCTCCAAAATGCATGTTCTTCACTGTGATTAAATATATTTTACATGTGATGACATCACATGTACATTTGGCCTGGCATGGCATGAGGACTTGAAGCCTTGTAGCAGTGTGACCAGGGCACAAGACCACAGCCTCTGCCTAAACCACAGGACCATTCCCACCATTCTATTCCTCAAAGGTTTGAAAATGTAGGCTAAATGTATATCTCCACTCTTTAACCCATTCCTTTTATTGTCTAGGGGTTAAAAATACAGATGTATGTCAAAACACCTCTGATCTGTTTTAACTTCATTATGATTGCAAATCATAAATGCTGTTAATGCTGTCTCCACATCTCGAAAAGCACTCGAACGCACCACAAGTTCTCCACAAAGGCAGTACCCTAACGCGCCTGCGCAAAGAGTAAGGTATACCCCTATTTCATTTATGAGACTTAGCTTGCCGGAAGGTCAAAGCTTTAGTTGTCTCATTACAAGGGAGGGGCAAAAACGGACTGTGGCTACCCCGGTTAACAAATCCTACGCACCCGTCAGAGTGTCGCACGTTTGGTGACGTCCAATTATCGACTTGCTCTGAAGTCTCCGGGGCCGTGGCCTAGAGACTTTTTGTAGCTAGGCTTGTTAACATTTTCTAATATTGCATCGATTTGGGTGCACGTTTTGAGTGAGAGTGGGCTGATGAAGCGTATAGTCTTGTATTAGAAAACTTACTGTACATAGTGGGCAACGTTAGCCAGCATAAAGCTAACTCTTAGCGAGGAAGTGAGGAGCGAAAAAAAATGACATCTCGGAGGTAAGGAGGCTGGAAAACAATGTCTAGTGATAACGATTGCTTAGCTGATTAAGGTTAGCTGTTATGCTAGCTCTTTTTTTGGGGTAAGTTGTTAAATAGGCCTTCGGACTATATTTAACGCTATGTATTATGGCATATGGGGAGCTAACTTACTACCCTATCACGATCTTGTTCGTATATCGTATACCGGTAAATTCCAGACGAGTCAGATTATTTTTAGTGAAGTAACGCTAACGTACACTACTGTCCTCCTTATACAAAATCAAGATAGACATAACGTCAAGGGCCATTTAAAGCAGCAAGTGACGTCTGTTCTTGTTTAGCACTGCTTTCAGCCAGCGCAATTCAACGTCGCCATCCAATGTCAATACAGCATGAACATTTGTCACATATATAGGTTTATTTAAAGCCGGCAGCTTTTACATTTGAAAAATATGACAAAGGTATAGTTTCATGCATTGTACTCTTTGTGGATTCTGGTTTAAATATTTATTCTGCGATACGTTCCCTCTTATGTTTCATGCGGTTATCTTTTAGGTGGTTCCACCCTAACATCACAGGTGTGGAGGCAGAGAACCTCTTACTAACTCGTGGAGTGGATGGAAGTTTCTTGGCCAGACCTAGTAAGAGTAATCCTGGAGACTTTACTCTTTCTGTGAGGTGAGTGTTAAACATGCATTTTTGGTTTCCTTTTGCATTGTCTTGCTGGTTACATGTGTGCGCTAAACATTTTGATTACCAGTGGGATCTTAAACATGTACATTGAGGATTTTCATACTAAAAACCAATGTGGTATCATTTGACTTTAGAGTTTGTCTGTTTTGTTGACTTCAGGGGTAACACATTTTTACACTTGGATACCGTCCAGCATAGCAGAATATCTATGGGTATTATGGAAACCACAGCGGTTATTAAAATAACATGGGTTAAAGCTATAAACAACAATAGTAATCTATGATCACAAATGCATTACCATTTTTGGAAAAAATCACTTTATACTTTTTCATGAATGGTTTATCTACCACAGCTGGATAAGTGTTATGACAAGAGTCGCTTGTCGCTGGAGAGTTATGACAGTTCATGAAGTCAGGAATGCTATTTCAGCAATTGTACTGCCCACTGAGGTTTATGTTTCCATTTTTATCCCACTATTATCCAGTGTCTGTTGTCTTGTCCAGGGGCTATGCTTTCAGTTTCCAATAAAAGGGGAAAAAATGTAATGTATAGCTGAGCTTGTTCACATTTTGTTAAATGCATTAAATAAGTCTTCACAGACACTTTGGCAAATACCATTGGTATCCTAGTTAGGAATTATTGTAAAGAACTTGGTCGGTATTTATTTATTTGAGGTATAGTTATAGGTGCTGCAAGTACGGTGTATCATTTTGCCTGCAGCTCACAATGCATAACAGATCCAATTACTTATTCAAACACACAAGCCTATTGTTTCCATGTTGTTAGGGTAAGGACAGAGCATTGCCTCTTATGGTGAGGTGCCTTCTACGGTTTTAACAAGACAGGTTTCTGTGAGATTTAGACATTTTCATCTATTAAAACAATATCGCAACAAACATGGCAGCCATCAACACTACAGTATCAAGCCTGTCAAGGATATTGTAGGGAGAAGCCTCTCGAAACAAACACTGAAAGAGGCTGCAGTAAAAGCCTGGGAAATTATCACAAAAGAAGTATGCTAAAGTCTTGTCTGCATCAATTGGCTTGATGCAGATATTGCTTTAAAGGGATATGCAATCAAATGTGTTATTTACTTTGATTTAAATACTGTCCCTTTGGCTCACCTAAAACAATGTGGGTAGTCTGACACAAAATGTGTTTATATTACGTTTAACACCAGGAAATAATACAGTTCTAATTTGTTGTCTCAGATACATATTTTGATCCCAAACTCTATTGAGATATAGCAAAAAAACTAAGGATTTAACCTTGTTGTTTTGAAGGGACTTTTTATCAAAATGATAGCAACACTTTAGCTTTGCTGAGGAAGTCAGCATTGCTACCTCGCAAAGTCATGAGTTTGAGGCTGCCGTTTAGTTTATAGAATTAGTTATCTGCAAAAATCAAGTGGAATCATCTTTCAGGGAGTTATGAATCAAATATGAATATTTATTGAATTAATGAATATTAAAAATATTGTGGGTCTCAATCACGTTTTGAAGAAATATGATCAGATTAATTAATGTGAAGGCAATAAAATGTATGTGACAAGACGGTGTTTCCTCTAGGATTTTTTTTAAGCAGTGGGATGGGGGGTAGATTTTTGTTAGACCTGGATGGTGCGGGTTTTTTTTACAGTCGGAGGGAATATCAATCAGCAATTTAAAAATATGAAAAAAATGACTTGCATAACAAACTTTACACTTATTGTCTGCCTCTCACAATGCATATTAGCAGTTACCGGCAATTATTGGGCATTGTTCTTCACAGAATATTCATTACAATATTGTACATATACAGCATGAAATGGTGTAATATTGAATACTCACCATGATTGGTGTGGTACAGCCATGGATTAAACCCATGTAGGGTCCCAGCCTGATGATCTGTGCTTACTGTTTTCTTTCCTCTGTCCTTAACTCCTCCACTCTCCTCTCCTCTTCTACTCTATCTCTTTCTACAATCTCTCCTGCTCCACTATTCCTGCCTGTATACTTGTCTAATATAAATATGACATTATTTTATAATGTTAAAGAACATTAAATATCATGGGGTGCCTGCATGGACACATTTTACATTCATGAATACAGCCACACCTGCAATGCACGTACCGCTGAATGTTAGCCTACCGTATACAACTTATGCTTCAACAGCTTAGTTTTAGGGCATAGGCTGGTACTGTACTTTGTCGGGCACTTTGAGCACTTCTCTAATAAAGTAAATGTTTTTTTGCTGTAGCCTACCTGACTAACAGTATCTTCCTCAATGACATCAGGCATTTTTCTCTTCTTGGCAAAATATTTAAACTTATCTGAAAATGCAACCAAATGTAAATCATATCTTGCCGACTAAGTAGGCTACGGTAACGTTGCAGTTATTATAGGCTACGATTCATTTTGCTAACGTTAACTGGAACATCATTTGACGATATATAATTAATGAATAGAGAGTGTGTTATCGAAATCTACATCATAACAGTAGATTCTCACAGGGTCAGCTGGCCACACACCGCGTAACATTTGAAGAAACAGCTTTTATGTCTTTCTGACTGGCTGAAGCGCATGTAGCGTACGGAGCATCCTCGGATGTGACACTTGGATGCTTGGCGGTTCTAGTGTAGAGAGGGAGGGATAGGGGGAGAGGGAGAGAGATCGAGATCAGTCGCGCGCCGCGGATATACATATCGGATAGCTTCACACAGTCATGGTGACTTCATGGCATTTTATAAAATTCTGATACAGTGGCGGCATAAAAGAAGCGGCGGGCCGCCGCTATTTGATGTTTTATAGCGGGAACCCTGCTAGAACTGTAAATGACAAACGTTGACCTTTGTCCTGCCAAATGCATAACCGACTATTCGGCCACATCCATAAAATCACAGTAAATCAGTTTCTTTGCTGTTAATGAAATGTAACTATTCTGACTGTGACTCTGCAGGAGAAATGGAGCCGTCACCCATATTAAGATTCAAAACACAGGGGACTACTATGACTTGTATGGTGGGGAGAAGTTTGCTACGTTAGCAGAACTGGTTCAGTATTACCAGGAACATCACGGGCAACTGAAAGAGAAAAACGGCGATGTTATCGAACTCAAATATCCCCTCAACTGTGCAGACCCCACGTCAGAGAGGTAAGCCTTGGTCTTTGTTTCAAATCCTGATCTTTGTAAGGTTTACTAACACATTTTATTCTTTACTTTTCCATCCAGATGGTTCCACGGGCACTTGTCTGGCAGGGAGGCTGAGAAGCTTCTGACAGAGAAAGGCAAAAATGGCAGTTTTTTGGTGCGCGAGAGCCAGAGCCACCCTGGTGACTTTGTCCTGTCTGTGCGCACGGGCGATGATAAAACGGACACCAGCGACGGCAAGCCTAAAGTCACCCACGTCATGATCCGCTGTCAGGTGACCCACCGCTCTGCCCCGTTGTCGGGGCTCTGCCTTTCCCCAGTGCCTTCTCACGCGCTGCTAGATGCCGATGGTGGAAATGTAATGCCTGTCACTTCTAGATCTTTATCATGAGCAACGTAATGCATGTTTTACATTGGAGTGAAAGGAGGGATAATGCCTTTAACCTTTTGTACAAGCTGCTTTAGATATTTGTCTGCCAGCAGCAAGTTCTACTGCAGCACAGCATGGAATGAATCATTCAGATGTTTGACCGTTTGGTCGTTTTTCATGCTAAGCGAGGCTAATGCTTCTCTAATTGGATGTCCTATCTGGGCTGGCCAGCACTCCTGGTCTCATTAGGTGCTGTTACCAGTTGGTTATCAAATTAGCTAGCTTAGAAGCTAGACCATAATAGGCTTTTTAATAATTGAGTTTAACACGCACAACAGTGGCTTTATTTTTGTTTGTAGTATAGAGAATCAAACCATTGCTTTGTTGTGCTAGTATTAGCTGTGTTAATGAGACTGGTTTGCTGTGCTGGTTGCTAATTGTTATTTTAGCATGACCTGAAATATGACGTTGGTGGAGGCGAGAAGTTCGACTCGCTCACTGACTTGGTGGAGCACTATAAGAAGAACCCTATGGTGGAGACCCTGGGCACTGTGCTTCAACTGAAACAGGTACACACACGCCCATAGCCTCTCTGCCTTTTTGTCCGCGCGTCTATAGAAATGTGATCTACCCGTCTTATCTATCTAGGTAAGGCAACATCTCCTTGGAGTACAGTAGCATTGCTTAATTCCCATTGTCCCCGCAGCCGCTGAACACTACTCGTATTAACGCCGCGGAGATTGAAAGCCGAGTTCGCGAACTGAGCAAGCTGGCAGAAGCCACCGACAAGGTGAAGCAAGGCTTCTGGGAAGAGTTTGAGGTAAGGCGGCAGGCTTTTAAGGCCCGGTGGCACCATCCATGTTCTCCTACTGCTGGGCTTTCTGCGCTGCTGAACGAGTTTTAAAGCGCGGCGCATGGAAGCGCATTGTTTTGCTGGTTGAAAAGAGCAGGCTGACCTCTTGCGTCTCTATGCCTTTCTCAGACCTTGCAGCAGCAGGAGTGCAAATTACTTTACAGTCGCAAGGAGGGCCAGAGGCAAGAAAACAAAAACAAGAATAGATACAAGAACATCCTGCCTTGTGAGAAACCCTTCTTTACCTCTTTTCTATCACCTCCCACTTATGGGGATAGGGTAGGCTGTCTGTCTCTCTCTCTCTCAGAACATCTGTGTCTCCCCCTCTCCCTAGTCGACCACACACGAGTGGTGCTAAACGACGGAGACCCCACCGAGCCAGGCTCTGACTACATCAATGCCAATATCATCATGGTAGTACCTGCCATCATGGTAAACTCACTTCATCCACACGGGGACGCACACACACTGACACACACACACACACACACACACACACACACACACACACACACACGGGGACACAGACATGGGGACAGACACTGGGACACAGACACGGGGACACGCGCACACACACGGGGACACAGACACACACACACACATGGGGACCCACAGGAACACGGACACACACACACAGGGACACACGCACGCACACGTTTCTGTGAATAAATACCTGTGAAGAACTTAAAGCTAAACACTAAAGCAATTGGTGGCTGTGTTTTGTTGTAGTACAGAGTTTGTGTCACTAGAGGGCACTCAGGGCAGTCAAAGTTAAAGATAAAATGTCAATACTATTTTGAGGTCACTCCAAATGAAAGCGATGATCTTAACTTGGTACATATGGAGAAAGAAAAACCTTTTATGTTAAGTTTGTTCCAAGGTTTAATGTTTGTTGGAGTGGTTGACTCCAGACGAAAGTTGTTGTGTTTGATACCCTCCTACATACCAAGCCTACCTGTAAGCATCCTTGAGCTAGATGTACTGTAAAACCCCTATTGGAACGCTTTATTATTGTACTCCCTGTAAATTGCTTTATACTTTGGTACCTAGTGTCAGTCTGTAATCTACAGTAATATTCTGGTGATATTCTGTTAGTTGTCGTTGGCCTGCAACTGTTTATAATGAACACATGTCAGGTTTTAAAGCAACCTGTAGTGTTTGATTTGTAAACCCTTGCCATGAGTTTCCATGAAGTGCCCCTTGTGGGAAGAACAATGTCGTCCTCCTGTAAAGTATTCAAACTCTCAATGGTATTTCCCTGACGTCGTGTGTAGCCTGAGCTGGAGTCCAAGTGCGTGAGCACCAAGCTCAAGAAAAGCTACATCGCCACGCAGGGATGTCTGCAGAACACCATCAGCGACTTCTGGAGGATGGTGTTCCAGGAGAACTCTCGCGTCATCGTCATGACAACAAAGGAGGTGGAGAGGGGCAAGGTAACCTTTTGACGTGCTTAACAAGTGTGTTTCTCCCGCCTTTTTTGGGTCAGCATTCTGCTGTCTTACCAGGCCGAGGACACGCCTCTCACGTCCGTTCTGTCTCAACAGAGCAAGTGTGTGAAGTACTGGCCCGAGATGTCGGCTCTGAAGGAGTACGGGGCCATGCGCGTGCGCAACGTCAAAGAGACCTCGGCGCATGACTACATTTTAAGGGAGCTGAAGCTGTCCAAGGTCGGCCAGGTGAGCCGTTTTGTTCGCAGGTCACCGGACGCACCGGAATGCGTTTTGGGTCGGGCAGTGTGTATTTGAGTTGAGTCCGGTAGAAGCAGACATGCAGCGACTCCATCGCTAATTCCATCTGTATTCCCTGGGCTGGAGGAATTATGAAACGCAGGACCATGATGGTCACAGTTGCACTTATAATATACAGTATTATTACACTGCAGTATAAAACGATGCTATTCAACCTACAATGGCTCATACGGCCAGTTGGTGTATCAATGACCTAAAAACATTGAGACACACTAATTACAGTACATCAAACATCGGACAAACCATTGTAATTAAATGGGGGCTGGGTTAGAGTATACATTCCTCATGTCAATGGTCAACATGGTAGCGATGTAAACGAGGTTCTCATCCAGTGTAACACACAAAGACTGGCCTGTGTGTGTCTGTGTCATGTACGTCACGTGTGACATGCGTGTTGCGCTGCAGGGCAACACGGAGCGCACAGTGTGGCAGTACCACTTCCGGGCTTGGCCAGACCACGGGGTCCCAACCGACCCAGGCGGTGTCTTGGACTTCTTGGAGGAGGTGAATCGCAAGCAAGAGGGCATATTGGACGCGGGGCCTATAGCCGTACACTGCAGGTAGACGCGCACGCTCGACACCAGCGTTTCCACAACGCATTTAATTTCTCCGTGCATAACACTGACAGCCCAACTCGTTTGTCTCGCCACGCCTCAGCGCCGGGATTGGACGAACGGGGACCTTCATTGTGATTGACATCCTCATAGATGTAATCAGAGAAAAGGGTACGTGTCTGCCTCCTCCTACTCGTCAGCGTCAGCAATGTCTTGTCCTTCAGCTGTGTTTCGTGGAGGGTGGAATGAGAGCACGTGATTGGCGGGCTGACCAAGTTGTTGTGTCCCGGCGGTGTAGGGGTGGACTGCGACATCGACGTGCCCAAGACCATCCAGATGGTGCGCTCTCAGCGCTCGGGCATGGTGCAGACCGAGGCCCAGTACAGGTTCATCTACATGGCCGTGCAGCACTACATCGAGACCCTGCAGAGACGCATCGAGGAGGAGCAGGTGTGTTCTGCACCCCTCCTCCTCCTCCTCCCTCCTCCCCCACCCCCCACCATCCTGACGTTCTTTTTATTTCATGTCCCTCCTCTGCAGAAGAGCAAGATCAAAGGGCGGGAGTACACCAACATCAAGTATTCCCTGTCTGACCTGAGCGGCGGCGAGCAGAGCCCTTTGCCGCCGTGCACCCCGCTACCTACACCCACCTGCACAGAGTTAGTGCCGTTTATCGCTCTCTCTCTCTCGTCCTTCAGCCGAGAAGATTTTCCTAAAAATGTATTTGTGTGTACACGTAGGATGAGGGAGGACAGCTCTAGACTGTATGAGAATGTGGCCCTAATGCAACAGCAGAAGAGCTTCAGATGAGGTTCAATTTGGACGCGTGTTCCAGGTAAAGGCATTAACCTCACGCATCTTGTGGACCGTTCTTAGCTAGTGATGCAGCTAAGGTGTCGACAGCCTCAGAGTTTCGCACAAAATTGACACAATTGGGGGGGGGAAAGGTAAAAAATTAAAAATGGAAACAAACAAAAAGAAAGTTATAATAAACAAATGTACACAATTACATTTTTACAAAAAATGAATGTGTGCAAATGTGTGTATTATATATTTCGCTCTAATAAGTATAATGAACATTTAATAAACCCTTGACTCTGTAGCTTCCTTACCTCAGTGATCGGTATGCCATGGAATGGACATCATTTGAAACCCTTCGTAAATGTCACTGTTTCTCAGAAACGTGTAGCATGTAAAAATGCCATCAACGTCCATACCCATCGTATGTATTCTCAACTCAATTTGGTATGCAAAGTTGTCATGGTGAATTTATTGAACAGAGTGGAGGGTTTACAGTAACACAAGTTCAATACATTTAACAGGTTTGCCTAAATTTCAACTCTCTTGCATTTCAGGAACCTGATGCCCGAAATGTTTTTCTGCCAGCCACACCATGACGCCTGAGACTTGACCATGACGTTCACATGGAACAATAGAAAGCCAAACAACATGTGAGAGAATAAACACAAAATCCTCTTCTCACACTGTTCTACATGAACATTTGCCCTATGGTTTTGTTCTAAACAACTGTGATCGACATCCGAGCCGGGGTGGGGGGGAGCCTAACATGCTCGAAATCCTACTAAACCTCAGTTTGGGCTTAGCTTTTTCTAGAACTCATCCGAACAAGGGCTGCGATTTGGAAGTGCTCTCAGAGGTAAATTTATCACTAACGTTTGCTTATCTTTTTTAATGTACTTTTTTTGTATTAACCAAAATAAAAGTTTTTAGTTGGAAGTAAGGATGCTTTTCAGAGGAAATAGGCAATAGGTCTGTGCCAAAAACACAAATGCCTTTTATTATTTTACTAGCCAATTGATTTTCATTAGTAGCCCTTCCAAGCAATGGGAGGCAAGACTATTCTTTCTGGCGGGGGGGGGACATTATTTCCAATTGAAAATGCGATGTCTAACAGTCACTGTGTTGTAGAATAATGATAATGAATGGGAAAAACGTTTGGCACTATAGTGCATTTTCAGATTTACTGTAAATTCTTAATCCACTGACTCTCCTACACAGATTTACTTTATTAATTTAAGTATTGCTGCAGGGGGAATGCGGTTTGTTTTTATGGAGTTGATCATGTTTTTAATTTTTAGGATACTCCGTATCAATTACCATTCCTGAGCTCAAGCCGAATGTCCTTAATTCTGCGGTTTATAGCAGCTACAGTCAAGCCTTTATACACCTGGTGAATTTAAGTAGCAGTCTAAATATTGGAGTTAGAAAGTTAGTTCGGGGGGGACGTTTTAATTTCACCCCAATACACTCCTGCACTTCTTGTCAAAGTTACTCTTGATATTTTAAGAGAAACTTTGTTGTATATTTCAGTCAACTGAGTAGGTAGTGCTACAGAAGAGTTGCAATCTTTTTGTTTATTTACTGTCATTTTTAATGCATTAACATGTTTCTTTCAAAAAACAAATTTTTTTTTGTTTTGAATGACAAATGCCTTTTTTGTACCATTGCCTATTGTAAGCACCATATGTACTTAATTTGAAGAGTCACCATTTAGAGAAGTCGTCGCAGACTTCTATGGCAGTCGAACAATTCTTTGTGTGATTGTTACCGACATCAGACTCTTATGATCTTCAGCTGGACACGTCATCGCTTCAAACTCATGAGCTCGAATATACCCACATTTGCACATTACAGGACATTGTAAACCGGGAGTGGTTCTTCAATAGCCACAGTGTTACCAGTATTCCTACGTCTTTTATTTGTTGCACGGAACCTTTTTTTTTTCTTTTTTCACAAAGTTTCTTCACTGTCAACAGCAGTATTTCTATGACTCCCCCCAGAATATTTAATATATTGGAGAGAGTATACCCACCCAGTAAATTTCCAATGTGTATACATTTATTTTTATCTACCCCCATTGGTTCCCTGTTTTCTGCCTTGATAGACAGTCTTTGTATTAGACCAGTCCTAACATTGCAAACTCAGTGTCTATATAAGCATCGAGGGGCAGTTCTCGCCATCCACTGATCACTCAGCCTTTCTTGCCCCCTCCCCCAACCAAACAAATGTACCTTTTTATAATCAGTGTTTTAGGGCGCCTGCCTCCAATTATTGGTATTCTTAGCTCAGTATAGGACTGATTTCACGACACATAGCACAGCAAGTATTCTTTTAATCTTGGTTGAAGACCAACCATTGACTGAGTTAAGAGGTCGACTGCAGTGCGGGTGGGGTACTGTATGCAGTTTTCCAATTAATTGTATTGTAGAATGAAATGATTTGTTTGTACTTGTCTAGTGGAGTGTTGGTGGTGTACTGTGTGTTTCTAAGGATGTGGGTGCGTGCGTGCGTGCGTGTGTGTGTGTGCCTACTGTATGTATCTTGTATGAGATGATGGCTATTTCTGCCACTTGCTCCAAGAAAGCTTATTTTCTCTTCCCCCTCTTCCCCTTCAAGAATAGTGAAACTTAAGCAATTTCAGATGCATAGATGTGCCTGCTATACATATGCCTATATGTGTGATGGCTAATATTGAGAACACATCCACCTTCATTCAAGAACTCCTGACATGTAAATGTGAACTCGTACTTAACGTCCTAAACAAAGGGAACAGTGGTAATCACGATGTAAACAAACTATATTTTTTAACATGTATATTGTATATGAATACTTGGTAGAGGAGAATGTACTTATTAAAAAACATCTACTCTCCAATGAAATATACTGTATTCCTGAATAGATATCTCTGTGACACAGAGGGGTCTCCTTCAAGAAGCTTAAGAGGTTTATTGTCTTGTATGACTTTTAAAGCAGTTAACCATGTTAACTTTCTCAATAACAATAAATGGTTAACTCACACCTCATATTGCTCCATGCTGTTATTTACACATTAGTTTTACTGTTGCAATGTAAAGAGCAGTGGGATATTGTTTTGGATAAACAAATTATTACTTCTCAACATTTGTGTTTAATTGATCATTTTGAACACTCATGGGGATAAAGAAAGCTGAGTGGAAGGTAATGCCATGGCCTGAAAGGAACCCTCTCGTAAAACTCAGCATTTCAACCATCCATATTAGACAAATTATTATATTTGCATGCACTCATGTGCATGTCACATGTGTATCTGACTTGCATAATACATTTAGTTGATCACAGTTACTAAATTGGTTTTCCTAGTTGACATTTGTTGTTTGGCCAAAACCGCAACAATCTAATTTCAAACTAAAAAAAAAACCCACTATATTATGTTTGAGTATCAATATTGAACCTTTATGGATTTCACAATGTTTGACCCCAAGGACTGAATTGAATAATGTGGTTTATCTGCATGTTGCTGATACAGACCAGCTCCCACAGCTAGCTGGCAGTCATCATAGGCTACTTCTGGCCAGTAGACATCCACACTCACAGTATATGTCAACAGCACCTGACCTTAATTTAGGTTACTAGAACCTAGTGTTTTATAATTGTATGTATTTGTTATATATGTATATGTGTGTGTCATTAGTATTGCAGTGTAGTACTATGTATATCTGTGTACAGTAGGCAGCCTATACTGGCAGTACACTGTCAAAAGAATATGTCATTGTCATTATTCTTAGCTTTACAGCATTTCTCACATCTCTTTGTCCCTCCAGGTCAGTGTCAGGGAGAGTCCAGTGTTTAAATATGAAGATCAGGATTCTTTTTGTCCCTCCAGGTCAGTGTCAGGGAGAGTCCAGTGTTTAAATATGAAGATCAGGATTCCTTTTGTCCCTCCAGGTCAGTGTCAGGGAGAGTCCAGTGTTTAAATATGAAGATCAGGATTCCTTTTGTTATGGCGATTTAGGAGACAATAAGTACGTAGCTATGACATTCCCCTATCCCTCTTAACTAGAGGTGGTTTGTGCCACAACCAGAGATGCTCAACCAATATGTGGACCCCCTAAGATGCATAGGTCACGGCGTGCGCGCGCACGCGCACACACACACACACACACACACACACACACAGAGAAATTGTGTAGGTGGGGTGACTAAGCAGAAGAAACACACAATGTCATTGACCTCAATGTATTTATTCTTCATCTGACATATTCTCCACTATCCGTATACCCTTCTATTCTGTCCCTGTGTCATTCTCCAAAATGTAATTTGTGCCAAGGGCACCCTTGTTTTACCAACCAACCTCACTTATGTGCTGTTTTAGAGCAATCAATCACAATTACTTCTAAGGTGACGATGGGCAGTTTGTGAAACCTTGTGATTCCCTTGCGCATTCTGCTGGTAAGACAATTAGGTACATAGTTATAGTTCGATTTTAGGTTTTGTCAATTTCCAAAAAGGTGGAATGAAGTGTATTACCATATTGTTGTATAATTTAATTTAGCATCATACTGTATCTTAACCCAGCTCAGGTTAAATGTCTATGATTGTATACTGTACGTTAACTGGAAAAAAACAACTTTTCTCATGAAGCTGACTGAATAAGATGGTTTCAGTTGATATTCAGGTCTCTGCAGGCTTACGTAAGTATTGACGTGTTAGTATAACTGGCTCTTAATTATTTAAATATGTGAAAGAGCCATATGTCAGCCTCTAGCAACAAAGTTGAATTGATCAAAAAGCAAGCTGCTAAATCATGTCAAAAACAACAATACGGTGGAATTAGATGTTTCCCTGATTGAACTGCCAGTGCCCTGCTTCATTTATTCATCAGCCAGTGTCCTGTCTGCGAACTATGTGCTGTCTGCTTTTTAATTATAGATGTAATCAATATTAAGCATTGACAGCTGTTACATCCACAGCATATTCACATTATGGCATTGTTAGTGTGGTCTGGTTTAAACTGCTGGTGCTGTAAGCTTAAGCTTTGTCCTTTCTGACCCTGAGTGTGTCTTGGGGGAGATGTTGGCACGTATGGAGCTCTTCTCGTTGTCATAAGTCTTCTAAAACACTTCCTCCTCCTCTGGCTTTAGGGGCTATGGGGCCTGTCACGTTCAGGTTGAGAAGGGCATGGCTGCCTTAATAAGTCATGATGGCATATCAGAACATGTTGATCATGGTCTTGACACAATGTGGAGATCATTGACGACATCCTCGGTTTAAGTTCTTGGTGAATATTAGCTACATTAGATACATGTGTCTCCAAGTGTGGAATTGGCCCCTAATTCAGAAAGCCACCAGTATTTAATTGATTTGTCCTCGAGGTCGAATGGTCCACATTTTCCACACAAAATTATGAGACTGTCTACAGCTGTTTGTGATAACAGACAGCACAGGGGTGATAACCTCCTTGTCAAAGCAGAGCAGCCATTGGGTGGCTATGCTACATTGCGTCATATTACAGTATATTGCCACAGGCATTTAGATATTCCAAAGTCACTTCCTGTAGACCATATATTATTCCAGGAAAAACGGACTTAAAACTCAATTCCTTGAACAATATTCGATTACACATGAACTGACTGCAAGGAAATCTGTCATGTGTTTATACCAACAGAGAGCAGTAAAACCAATTGCTGTGGAAAATCTTGTTATGTTTGTACTTCGTTTTAAATTAGATAATAGAGACTTTGCCTAAGATTAGGCCTAGGCTACTATGTAAAACAGCCAAGAGAGGGCAACAGTGAGTGAACAATGATGCAGATACATACAGGCTACATACATTCCAGCCTACTTCAACTGAACCATAATTTAAAGTTATATCACAATAACCCTATAATCAGCAAATGCCATTATAGGGCTGCCATGATGCCGGAGAATAAGATAATATTTGCTTCTTTTTTATTTTATTTTTACTGGCACTGTTATGCAGGCTAATTCTTGAATATGACTGGCTGCTTTGTCTTGCCAAGCCTACTGCTATCAACAAACATGCATTATATTATAGACTTGGGCCTAATTGAACAATTCAATAGGATTATTGGAGTTGCATTGTGTTACACATAATAGGTGCAGCTGTTTTACTGTAGGGATAAATACAGAGCCAGAAATAGTTCCAACAGAAAGCATTCCCTTGTGGGCACTTAATATGTCTACACTGGCACGAAGAATCACAAAGAGGACATATATTGGCGATGATTTCGATCGTATACGAATAAATATTCGGCGTCATGACAGCAACTGTTCGTAGCCTATTAGCAATTGGCATTTGGCAACAATGGACGATTATCTCCTCGGGATTTTTCTCAATGCCCTACCCAATTAGCCTGCGCAGATTTCTAAATCTATTTCTCTCTCTCATTCCGTTTCCCGTCGCCTTTTCTGGAGTCTTTAGAGTGCGGGGGGTGTGGGGAGCGAGTCGGGGGGTGGTTGGTGGGTGTGCGGGTGTGTGTTTGAGGGGTGGGTGGGGGGTGGGGGTGGGGGGGGGTTATTGGCTGGAGGAAGACGATGCTCGTGTCAGGAGGAGCGAAGCTGAAGCGCATCTGTAGGTTGGATGCCTCGATAGAACGACCATCGTTTTACCTGCTGTTATCCTGAAGAAACGGTCGTCCTGAACGGGAACCAGGTAAGATACGGTAAAGATTTAAGTAGTTGAATAATTAACTTTTTCCTTTAGGATATTTATGGTTAATTAATATGGTTTCATGTTACATTAAGTCGACTCACATGTCATGTCAATATTTTTACTGTAGCCTATTCAGGTAATGTATTATCAAGCAATTGCTCAATATTTCTCAAACCTCTTGCATGTAATATTAATATACTGTATAGCGTTTAAAAGTTTCAGTCTCATTCTATCACTTACTGCAGTCCAGCCCAATCTATGAGGGGATACACCAACAAAATATGGAAGTAATTGTGTTTGTATTTTTATTTGTATTTTATTTGTATTGATTGTGTTGCATTAAAATCACTGCATTTGCTCCATCGTCCATTGTCTAGACGCATGGCTGGCTGTATTGCACTGATCATCTTCTAATGATGCTCCCACTCTCCGCCCTGAATCATTCATATTGACAGTGCATGCCTGCGAACTAAATATGCATGTGTGTGTGTGTGTAAATGAGAGAGAGGGAGGGGGGGAGAGAGAGAGAGAGAGGGGTCTACTTTACAGGTTCTCCGGTGCGTATGTGCTGACTATAGTGGTTAAGGTGCTGAGGCAGACAACAGTCATGCCTGCTCAACACCTCTACCTGCTGTCCTACTCGACAATAAAATACTAGACAAGACTGGCTTTTTCCCTTTGACAGGCTAGAAAGTGTTTGTGTGTGTGTGTGTGTGTGTGTGTGTGTGTGTGAGAGAGAGAGAGAGAGAGAGAGAGAGAGAGAGAAAGTTTGATAGGGGAAAACAAACAAGCTATTCCTGCTGTACAGGAAAACAGATCTCTATTGAAGAAAGAAAGCAGGCATTTTATGGACAATTTGAATGATTCATGAACAGCTAAAAGATCAGCCTGTGATATTTCAACTGTGTGTGTTATCTGCAATACATATTTATTATTGCAGATCTGAGCTACTTGAAACGTACATATTGATTTAGCAATATTGTTGACCTACGTCCTGTGTGTGATTAATTTTGCAACTTCATCAATGTAGGACAGAAATATTGTACAATGGTGCATTGTTACATTTTTTCATGAATGGGCCTATATACATCCATCTGGTACTATCAAATGTATCCATATATTATGTGATGGTTGTGTGCTATAGAGGTTTTAATACTTTCCTTTATACACTGACACCATATCCACCAGTTATTAATTATTAATACATTTAGTGTACATGTTAAGGAAGATTTCCCTTTTTCTCTATTACTTTTTATGACGCCATGATCAATGTGAGTAGTGGTCATTGTTAAGGGTCAGCTCTCCACTTAATGAGTTTAGGTAGTTATTGAATTCTATGAGCAGGATGTTTATGGCTTCAGAAAGGCATGCTTTTCCCCTCGGTTGGGTTCACTTAGTGAAAGTGTTTTCCAATCGGGAAGGTTGAATTGAGCAGTGATTGACTGTCTTCACTAATTTGGGGTTGCATTGGTTACCGTGCGGGCGGAGCCAAAACCTGTTGTGACGAGACGTGATTGATTAGCAGTGCAGCATGTGTATACGGTTGTGTGTGTACCCAGCTGTGAAGGGCAGCACTGTTGCTTTTTTGGTGCACATGTGTGTGGGCATGCAAGGGTGTGTGTGGGTTTGGGAGAAAGTGCTGAACACACCAGGCTACCTTTGTGTGAATGATACTGTAGATACAATATCAACAATGACACAGGACATATCTGCTCATCTGTTTACCCAATTGTCTTTTTTTCTTTCTAACATGGCCACAGATAAGACTTACACATACACACACACATACAGACACACAAACACAGTATCAGCCTGACTTGCAAAACACAACTGCTATAGAATGACTCACTTCCTATACAAGTTAATTTCCCCACTATAAGATGGTAATCGGACCTCTCCCGTATTTATAGCAATGCACGGCAGAAATATAGACCACAATGCATCTCCCATTACCTTTAACTTTCCTTTCTTTATAAATAAACTCAAACTCCTCTTTAACTGTTTGTACACACTGGCTCGCACATGCATGCTAATTTGAATGTTCTACATGGAAGCTGTGTTGTGTAAGCTGTAAATGTACTGTATAATATGCTGTACTGTACTGTCTGTACTGTGTATTGTTCTGCCAGCTCCTCAAGCATAGGGACTGCTATTTCTCTCTAGAGAACACAAAGTCAAGCCAAGCTGTCCATGTTGGCATTGAAGACTATTAGTTAGGCATGCATGACTTAACCAGAGAATTATTAGACAGCGTGTGCTTGAGTGTGTGTGTGTGTGTGTGCGCACCCGTGCGCGCGTGCGTGCACACGGGGCACTTACTTTATCCTTCTGTCATCAGAGCGAGGGATAAAGTCAGTGCTGATGCCTGCCTCCGAATGAGCAGCTAAGCTCTGAGCTGACAGATCTTATTGGAGGAGAGGCAGGGAGACAGGTAGTTTATTAAAATGCTAGATGGGGCACGAAGGCGATAAATAGGAGACATACAGTATATTAGGGAGGATGGGGGCTCGGTGCTGACACTCTCAAACAGGGACAGCTGTGTGTTCGAGACAGGTGAAGGTTGAGAGGAGATGTACTGAACAGGTGTGGGTGTGTTGAAATGCTGTCTGCATATTCAGATTGGGGGGAGGGGTCGATGATTGCAACTCTCCTAAGGGAGGGTTCTGTATTCTGTAAGTAAGTGGGCTGTTCCTAAAGTCCCTGGCTGAATAACACCACACATTCCCAGGAGGGGATACTCTATAGTCTTTTATAGTCTTTAGCCATGAGGACTAGCGGGATTACACATATTGTACAGCTATGGCGCATATTCCGCTTTGAATTTAGGATGACATTTTGAGTGTTAATATCTAGTGTATTTGTGCTGTGAGACGCATGCATTCAAGAATATTAAACACATGTTTTTAGTCATGTATTTTCACAGGTAGTTTAAACATGAAAATACAACCTACTGCTACTATTTCCAAACAGATCTCTGCAGCATTGTGCTCTGATACAAATGGGAAATAATGTGATAGGTGTAAATACACACACGTATACAATCCCTGCAGTGTATTTGAGAGCGTTGTGGGGACTCTCAATTGAGTCCCCACCCAGTGGGTGGGCCTCCCAGTGGCCAGAATCACATACTGTTCCTTTAACACACCATTCTGTCATTCTGGCCATGTACATTATTAAATCAGTTAATTCTATGATTCCATAGAGTAAATATAACATAAACATGGTGCCTGTTTATGTTTCCCTTCCCCAAATCATACATTTATTACTTTTCTCGATTTGGCAAGCAAAAGAAAGCCTTTTGGCATTGGAGGGAAGAGTGTGATGCAGTCTGTCATGGCGAACTTCCCCACAGCGCATATGCAGATTTTCCTGCTGCGAGTGTTTGCTTGTGTGTGTCCTGACAGTAAGTGTTTATGCATGTGTGTTTTTGAGGCCCTGCAGTCTTTACCCAGCCCACATTGTCTCAAGGAGCTAAAGTGTCTTGGTTTACTTTAACGACTGACTGCCTGTGACAGGTCCTCTCTTTGAACACATCAAGTCTGTGTGTGTATGCGTGTGTGTGCGTGTGTGTGTGTGTGTGTGTGTGTGTGTGTGTGTGTGTGTGTGTGTGCGTGTGTGTGTGTGTGTGTATGAGAGAGTAAGAGTTAGAGAGAGAGAGAGAGAGAGAGAGAGAGAGAGAGTTTT